>PVHP010002264.1:0-24866 GCA_004024765.1 Zapus hudsonius | reverse complement strand
CTACAATCTCATAAATTACTGACATATTTCCACAAAATGAGTAGTTTTTTATGCATCGTATAAGATAAGATGACAACATTCACATAAAGCATTCTATGCATTTTGGATATGGAGATTTTAAAGTTGATTTAAGTTTGAAAACCTTTTTGTTGGCCATGTACCATTGTCTATTGAGCTAGCATAGATTGGGCTTTATGTATAAAGGAGTTTATGAGATTAAATACACACCTTGTTATCCTTTTCACACACTCTTCAGAAAACAAGGAGATGGTATAGACATCCTGTTTTCACTTACTGCTTTATCTATAGCTACCTAGTTCCAAACCCATACCTAGCAGTGAGCTTGTTATGCCATGAGCAAGAAGCCCAATCTCTGAAGGCATAAGAGGAGCAGAGCAAAAAATCACAACATGTGACAGTGAGAATTAGAAGATGAATCTATTGAAAGAAGATAAACAAATACATATTAGAAAAAGTACATAAAGTTAGTTTGAAAACATGGGTCTTATCAAATTGTAAAATGTGACATTTCTGTTATATATTATTATATATCATATATTATATGCCATTAAACTATTTTCTATACTATAGTGTCTCATGCAGCAATTATGATTTAGCAGTAAAAGAAAGAATGTTTTGCTCTCCTGCTTCCACTGAAATCCCACGTAGATTAATCCATGACTAGATTATGGATGGAAGGTCTGGAAAATTTGCAAGGTGAAGCCACCAAAGAGAATACAATGTATTTATGAGCCTAATACAGGAAGTGTACAAGTGAAAGACAACCCTAACATCCATGCAAAAAATGTGAATAAATGAAAGAAACTACTAGATTTTTTAATGGGAATATTAAATTTGGGGGAAGTTATGCACTCTCCATATGAATAAACAGATCATATCTGACTGTGATAACTTTTAATTGGAAGAAATATTCTATAGTTCATGTAGAGACATGAAAATTAATAATTTATAAGGAAATTTAAATAATGGGTAAAATAATAAGGGCACAGTTAACCAATTACTGAAAGAAAAATTGTCAGACTGATCAATAAAACACCACAGAGCACTAAAACTAGACCCAAGATAGATGCAAATTGAGTCTACATAAATATTATATTTTGATTAAAAACATATGATAGTTCAACATAATTAGAAATACTGGTTACATAGAAAAAAGAAGTTAATTTCATATGTAAATCAAAATAAATTCTACATGGATTAGAAACATTGTAAGAAGAATCACAGATGTATAAAAATGTACTTAATACACAAATGTATGAGAAAATAAGTGAATATTTAATTCAAGATGAGAATAACTTAAGTAGCAAATGCTCTTAACAAATGAGCCATTTTCCTGGTCCATATTAGTAATTTTAAAAATTAAGTGTATATACACAATGGAACAATGTCCTTGACTCAATAGTTAAGCAAATTAGACATGAATACCTAAGTACTTTGAAGAGCTGTGTTAAGTAAAATTTGGAATTTCCTTTTAATTCCTTATTTTTAATTTTACAATAAAAACTTACTCATATTCACCAGAAACTGTAGGGATAAAAATAACATAAAACACATTGTAAGGTTAAGCCAAGAAAAATCATAGCCCAGGCTACATATGGTAGGCACTTTTTCAAGCATTTGGGTTATTTCACCAAGATGATTAAAAACAAGTGCCAAGTCAGATGATATCTCTCATTCACTGTCCCAAAGGCCATTACGGTCATGAGTGTGTCTTCTGTATGTCAATAAACACTGAAATACCTCATTGGAATATGTGCTTTATTTCTAAAATATTTTCACATAGACAGCATTAAGCCAACAAAGAAATATCTATACACTAAGCAGGAGAATCTGATGGCTTTATGTGCTAGCCTATTCTGAAATGGGTGTGGATTATATGTTAAAACTTGTCAGTATGTTGATAGATTCATCATGTAGTCATGTCTGGGCACAGAAGAGACATTTTGACTTCCTTCCAGAATATGCACAAAAAATTTGTTTTTGTCACTAATGCCATTTAGAGTGTTTTTACTTATCTAAAAAATATTTTTTTCTGTAGGAAGTATTTTAAAATAACTGATTTACTGGTGCTCTTTCAATGAATTTTTAATGATTTAACTTTGTGATTTCTCAATATCTTTTACACAATGAATAAACCACCTACTACTGCTCAATAAGCCTTAGCCAATCAATATTTCAAAGAGATCAGGCCAAGCATGATAGATTTGTCTAGTTTTAATTAGATCCTTATGGAAACATTTTGTACTTCTCACTTCATCTTTAGGGTAGAAGAATGACAAGTTGATGGATGAACTTGACCAAGTCACACCCACTGCTTATATGTCCACAAATATAAAAAAAGGGGCACATTACATTCTTTTACTTAAATGGTGATATAACAAAAGACTAGAGCAAATTTAACATTGTTTTGATCTTCTTTTAAAAATAATAAACACAACTATCTTGAGACAGGGTCTTGCTATATAGTTTTGAACTCTGCTCCTGCTTCAGCCTCCCAAGTGCTGGGATTACAGATGTGCCACACCACACCCAGCTTTCAAAATAAATACATTTTTAGAAGTAATGTATTTTGAATTGCCGTTTTCCTTGTTTTATGAGACAAGACAGTTTTGGCATATTATTTGTTTAAAACTTTGCACTTTTACATTCTCAAGAAGCTCTTCATTTTACTTTTCCTTCTGAAATGTAAGAAATTAAATGTTTTAATGACATCCTTACTTGACTTCAATTTTTAACAAACACCAACCTATATTAAATCACTGATTTATGCAAAAAAGATTGTATCTACTGCTTTCTTGGTATGATTAAGTATTTCATTGCCAATAGACTACCAGGGGTTAATTATTACTCATCACATTTCTTCCACTGAAAAGGTTTATTTGAGGTTCCTGGGGACTGCTCAAATCCTACTGGAGGTCTACCAGGCAGACAGATTCACTTATTTGCCTGGTATTTATACTTTTTCCAGTTCCATGGTCCTGCTTGTCAGGCCTTCTACCTTCTCCATCCATCTCCTTGGATCTTGTTCTCATCATTTCATGAACATTACTGTTGGCTTTACAAAGAGAATTCAGCTCAATCACCAATTCCCAGGTCCATGATTGGTGACCTATCTTGACTAATGACAGTATTGGGTCTTATTGGCTCACTGTTGCAACAGCTGATGGCATAATTTGGCTGACACCTGAATGCTCTCTGCAGTGGCAGATGCTCAGAAATGGTCCTTTGGTGGCCTGGATCACAAGGCTTTATTGCACTTGCAGGAACATTATGTATAAAGCATTCTTGTTCAGTGCATAATGAATAGCCTTGGAGAATACATTTTGCTAGTTACATTTTACACACAATTCCAAATAGTTGGCCAGGGGTTGCGTATTATTTATTTTGGGATAATGAACTCAGTTGGAACGAATACATTTTCTCTCCAGGTTTACCATTTCATTTGTCAAGATATCATGAGACAGAACAAGTTGGTGCAGTGCTTTTATCCTGGATGCCAACCAGAACTCAGCTGGCACTATGCCCTGAAGTCACTAGGCCACTGGGACACCTCTCGATAATTAACATACTCCTGCAGTGCCTAATGTGATAATGGTGATGGTTAAGAAAGAAAGAATAACCCACATCAGACCAATATAGCATTTGTGTAACCCGAGGGAATTAGCTCTGTGGGTAAGTCTAGCTTCTAAGTTACTGGAAAAGAAAAAAAAAATCTTCATGAAAGTATTTAGGCCTTGAAATTAACCCTCTGAGTCATCTTCCCAGATCCCTTTTTCATGCATTTTAAACATCTCAGTGAACACACTTTTCTGAAGCTTATATTTCCAACATTAATCTCACTAATGGAAAAAAATGAGAATTTTAATATATGAACATATCACAAACTGATCATTTTCCTATACTCTTATGTCCCCTCTCTCCTGCCCCATTCCACTGAGAGCCATCAGTCAATCTCAGAGGTGGAGGTAGGGCTGGGGGCAAGGGGTACAATGCCTCAGCATGTACCTTTCCATGCTGTGGCTCTTACATTCTTTATGCCCACTCTTCCATAATTTCCCTTTGCCTTGGAGGGTGTGTTTTAAGTCCCCTTTAGTGCTGAGTGCTCAGCAGTTGCAAAATTTCTGCTTTGATGAGTTTTGAGTCTCCTCAATATCTACCACCATCTCCTTGAAGGACATTGTCAGGCTAGCAATGAGAGCAGCACTCATAGTTAATCAATCACTTCTGCTGCAATTTCTCCTGGAAAATTTTTTAATGGAAAACACCAAATGTCAAGCCAAAGAAGCATTGATTTAACCTTCAAAATGAGAGTTTGTGGTATGTTTATTGTACTCGAGGTCATAAACTAGCAGCATAAACTAGGGTTGTGCTATGGATTAGCTAACTTGTCTCACTGCTGTGACAAAATGCCTAGCAAAAGTAACTAGCGGAAGGAAGGGTTTAATTCAGGCTCATGGTTCGAGGATATATATAGTCCATCATGGCTGGGAAGGAAGCTGATCACATTTTGTCAGTATTGAGGAAGCCAAAAGAGGAATGCTGCACTTGGCTGGCTTTCTCCTTTTTATTCAGTCTAGGACCATAGCCTGTGTAGTGGGTCCTCCAACCTCACTTAACCCAATCTGGAAACTCCCTCCCAGACATGCCCAGGGGTTTGTCAGCTCTGAGATTCTAGATCCTGTCAAGTTGACAATCAATGGTCACCATTGCAGCTAGGTTGGCTTCAGACCCATGATCAATCCTTCTGCCTCAGCCTCCCTACTACTGTGAGTATGGGTGTCTTCTACTATGCTCAGCCAAAGCTTATTTCAGGTTACTTTGTTAAACAAAAAAATGCTGTATTAATTTACTTATTTGCAAACAGAGAGAGATAGAGAGAAGACACACACAGAGAGAAAGAGAGAGAGAGAGAGAGAGAGAGAGAGAGAGAGAGAGAGAGAGAGAGAGAGAGAGAGAGGGCACACCAGGGCCTCCAGCCATTGGAAACGGACTCCAGACACATGTGCTACTTTGTGCATCTGGCTTTATGTGTGCACTGGGGGGGAAATCACACCCAGGTAATCAGGTTTTGCAGGCAAGTGCTTTAATCACTGAGTAATCTCTCTAGCCCCTCAGATTACCTTTTTATAATTTCAGAAATAGTTTGCAGAAACTGTTGACTTCTTCAAACTGTGTGTATGTGTGTGTGTGTGTGTGTGTGTGTGTTGAATGCGTGTGTAAACTTGTGCATTCATACCTGTGTCGGCACACAAATGTGTGGGGCTATGCATGCCTGTATGTGCATGTGCCTAAGGAGACTAGAGGTTGATATCTTCTCAATCATTCTCCTGATTGTTTGAGGCAAGACCTTTCACTGAATGCAGGACCCATCAGTTTGGCTAGAGCTGCAAGCATGCCCCAGTGTCTGCCTCCCAGCCCTGGAATTAAAGATACATGCCACCTCAGCCAGCTTTTCCCTGGATGCTGGCCATCTGAACTAAGACATCATTCATGTGTGGCAAACACTACCAAACGAGTCATCTCTCTACCCCCAACTTCTTTAGTTTTAAATATCTTTGCATCCTCACCTAATTGACATGCTTTGCTTCATATAATATTTAAGTGTGTGGTTCTCAGTGAGGACTGAACTCTGGTCACAGTGGTAGTTTAGCATTTCCCAAGGAGAACACTGCCTGACCTCTTCTAGTGATCACTCACTCTGTGCACCCCTCAGTAATACAGCAGCGGGGGTAGCTGGATATTGGTGACCGTGGTTCACAACAGAAGAACAGTGTTACAACCACCTGACATGACTTTCCAAGTTCACACAAGCGGCTGTCACCCAGAAGGAAAGCAGCACAGTACACAATGACACATTAGTGGGCCCTGTGTATTCAAGAGGAAGACCACCCATGTCTCTCTGGCACATCCAACCAGAATTAATAACTTTTCATCAGATTCTCCTAGATGTTTCCCATAGTGCCCTGTCCAGCAAATTATTTATTGGAAGCCGGACCAGTGCTTTGTAATGTAATAAGAAAACCCTGGCAAGTTTTTCATATGTAAAACCAGCATGGTGCCTGTCACATGAGGAAATGAATGGAAGTGACTAATCTCACCAAGTCCAGTTCTTCAGTAAGAGAGTTGTATCCAGTAAAAAATTTTAAGACAAAAGTGTTGAGTTTATTCCGTGATCTTCAACTGTTCTGTCGTGTTCTTTTAATCAAAAATATACATTTTAGTTCTTTAAAATAAATCCAATTGCAGGAGGCCTTTTGGAAGAGGGAGAAGAGGAAGGGAGGGAAGAGACAGAGTTTAGTAGATGATTTATGGTTTTAATGCACTTGATTCTTTGAATTCAAGGCATGTCTTCAGGATTTTTCACGAAAACAATTGATGCTTTTCATGGCTTAATGCCACAGTAACTTCCTGCACACAACCAGCAGATTACCATGGACACACACTCTGCTGCCTTTCACTCTCTGCATCTCTACCAGTTTATAGTTGGTGACAAGAAGAAAGAGTATTGATAATCTTTTCCTGTGCTTGAAGCATACTTGGGAAATTTGACACTATATGCTTTTGTTTTACAAATTATGATCAGAAATATGCATGAAAGGTTCTCTACACAAACAATAAAAAGTACCACTCTTAAAACTTCAGAAATTATTTTAAGCAACCATAAATCAATGATTTAAGACAGTGACTGTAAACACTTTGAGCTCAGAGTTGGGACAGCCCACATGTAAGAGCGAATGCTCCAGGGCAATATGTATCTTAAATTCCCATCATCTTCTGAAGAAAAGAGGGCAAGTTCACTTTGAAAGCATGAATGCAGACTGTGCTGGATAATACCAGACACTGGTTCCAGTTTTCCCCCAACAAGCCAGATTACTTTTGTCTGAACTTTGTGAATGATTTCTGGATTTTTTTAATGTAACTTATGCCTAGCATCTTTTTGTTGAATATTAATTTGTGATTTCAGCCAACTTTACTCTATTGTGCCAATATTAATGGAAAAGAAATGAAGGCTGAATAGAACGTTTAGTTAGTAAAGTGCTTACTGCACATGCAGGGGGACCTGAGTTTGGATTCCCAGAATTCTTGACAAGGCTGGATGAGCTGACATATGCTACTACCCCAGCAATGCGGAGGTAAAGAGAGGAGCATTCCTGGGGTTTGCTGAATAGTCAATCAAGTCCATTAGTGAAGTCTAGGTTAGTGAGAGGCATCATCTCAAAGAATGAAGTAGAGAGTGATTGAGAAAGGCACTTGACATTGACCTCTGTCCTTTCACACATATGCACACCCACAAACATACACACACACCAGAAGAGAAGAGAAATGAATGAGTAATTTCCCTTTCAGCTGTGAGGTGAGGTAATGACTCACCACTTGAAGGTGACTGATTTCACAGGCCATCTGGGTGACTTGTGATGCTTATTAAACTACCACAGGATAAATGTGGCATCACTTCATCAAACACATATTTGCTAAATAAACCAATTAACTCAATGGCTGCACACAAAGTTTAATAAAAATTTCCAAGTTAATACTTCATGTAACTCTTATTATAGATGAAAACTTTCTTAGGTTAGTTTCCATGATGCAGGAATTCTCATATTATTTTATATCATGACCGAATTAGAAAATCACAATTTTCTAGCATGCTTGGAAGTAAATAAGGGCAGATAAATGTTAGGCACTCTTGTTACTCAACAAAGGCATACATGCTAACTCTCTCCTGCCTCAGCCATTTCTCTGCTTGGATAACTTAACTTTCCTCCTCTGCCTTCTCACATTCTTCTAATCCTCATCTTTCCTGTGGTGTTTGAATAAAACTTCCTTGATTCATGTACATTCTTTATCACACATAAAACCTGATCAAAATGTGTGCAACAATTTTTTATTGTCCATAATGAGTTACAATATTTAGTGGGCAAACACTGAGTTATTATCCCCAATTCCCCAATGCCCCCCCATCCCCAATCAGCTGGATATCCTCCTCCGTGTACCGTCTGGATCAGTCCTTGTGGCAGGGGACCCTGGATAGCCTAGTACTCAGCCCGGTCCTCCTAGCCCTAGTGTATTTTGCTGAAGGGTGCCATGCCTCTGGATAGTCTCCCCCACCATGGCTCTCACAATCTTTCCACCCCCTCTTCCGCTCAGTTCTCTGAGTCGTGGTGGATGAGTATTAAGGCTGCTTTAAGGTTGTGAGTTTAGGGGTCTTTGTGTCGAAAATCGTTGGTTTCTGTCTCACTGGTTTATCCTGTGTTGATTTAATGGCTGTGGCTGCAGGTCCCTTGTTCATCCTGACATTCTCTGTGGGGTTCCATATGGATCCTCCACTGTATGACTGTGGTGGCTCCTCTTAAAATTGGAATGATACAGAGAAGATTAGCATGGCCCCTGAGCAACAATTTTTTTTGACTCAATGTGCCGGACTAATCTCCTTGAGAATTTAGAATGTCTATCTTGTTTCCTGCTATATTCTCAGCACCCACCTAGGCACACAGTAGGGGTTTTAAAAATATGCATTGAATGAATTTAGGATTTATGATCTTGGAAGGATATTTTCCACCACTTACAAGTCACCCCATTCCGTTCCTTAGCAGAGCAGTGACCATGTGGTCTTTCCTTTCGTGATAAGGGCTGACTTCACACTTTGTTTTCACCAAAAACAGTAGTCAATGCACAGAAGCATTTGCAAACTCCTACCTCCCCATTTTTAACTAAATACACCCTCCTGAATATTAAGGTATATGCCTTTTTGTGCATGCATGTGGAGGCCTGAGGACAACCTCAAGTGCTATCCTCAGGTGCACCACCCTTCTTTTGAAACAAGTTCTCTCATTGGCCTGGAGCTCACTGAGTAGGCAAGACCTCCTGGCCAGCAAGTCCCAAGGTTCCTCCTGTCTCTGTCTCAGCTCTGGGATTATAAGAGTAGTGCCACCACACCTGGCACTTTACTTTGGTTCTGTGGATTGAACTCAGGTCCTCATGCTTGCAAAGCAAATGCACAACCCGCTGAGCTATCTCCCAAGCCCTCAGCTAACATCTGCCTTCACTCATTGACCTCTTTCCCTCTGTGTCTCATAGAGAAAAATGTCCCCAGTCTTCCCAGGCCCCTACCTCCTCTAAAATGTCTTGAGCTTCAGTCTCTCTTTTCACTGATTTTCTTGGACTCAAAAACACACTCAAGCCATGCCTCTCTGCAATGTCCACTTCCTACCTTTGCCTAGTGCCTGTGGCACCTGCCTTCACTTCCAAACATCCTAATGATAGCTGTCACCTTCCTTTCATAAAGGGCCCCCTGTCTGCCTTCTTTCTGTCTGGGGATCACTTTAAGAGCTGAAGTCAGTGAACCCTTCAACTTCAACAGACATAGAATGTGTTTAATGAATATTTAACACACAATGAACAAAAGAGTTTACCGAATATAGAAGGAGTGCAAAGCAATGCTGGACACGTTTGCAACTTGACAAGCAACTCTTTTCTGTGTTTCCATCCTTGTCACCTACCAAAGAGCAGCAGACAGGGACGCGACACTGATCGTGAAAGGTGACCTCTACCTTCTCCTCGGTGTCATATAGAATGGGCACAGTTAACAATAAATGTTAGAAATTTACTTCAAAATCCCTCTAGGATTTACTTGGCTTTCTTGTTTTTATCTAATACTTCCTTCTGTTCAATGACTGAAATCATCAATAATACATTAGCCTCTTAGGATAAAAAGGAATTCGGTTTCCATACCAGTGGAAAAAAACTCACTATAATTTTCCATTCCAAATATATATTTTATTTCCCTTTGTAGAATAATTTCCCTCTAAGGTCTGCCTGTACACATCTGCCCTTGACATAATTGTAATGACTGGCCTTAAAATAGTGCAGGTGCCCAAAGCACTGAGAGGTTTACTGAGATACTGGATAGCTCATTAAAATGGAGAGTATTTCATATATGCATATAAAATGTAAAAGTCTCTGATATATTTATTTTGCGCTTATGTTGTATAGAAGAGACCTTATATCCTGAAATGTTTACTCGTGACAGCTATGGTCACTTGGTTGAGAAAAGAACTGGGTTGACTTGAAAAAGAGCTAGAGAACAGGTCTGCTTCTTCTGTGACATCTTCCTTTCCTTTGGAAACTTATCCTCAGCAGCTCCTGGCAGGAGAAAAGGTTCTGGAAAGTTTGGTCACTTAAAATCATGCCTTCCCACCACACACCAACAGCTATTCCAAAAAGGGAAAAGATAATGACTGTACAAGAAAAGGAAGATGAGGCAAAAGACATCGATTAGTTAGATTTAACCACTGGGCTGTTATTTAATAATCACACACCAAAATGTGCTTGGTTTGGGTTCAACTGGATGAGATTTGTCAAGCAACGGGCTTCTTTTTAGGATGATTGCAACATAAGATTGATTTTTCACCTGTGTTCTGCATGATTATAGCATTCAGGGACCATGATGCAGGGATGCATATGATATACTTTCAGTTCTTCTGTGTTTATCCCAATAGTTCATTGCTATCCTATGTTGTGCATGGGTCACCAAGGCAAGGCATGAAGGCCAAGATGAAAGCTTAACTTCAAAGCAGAAGAGCCAACAAATCCACCCCCCAAATAACATTAGCAACCATACTGAGGACCTAGAATAATTAGAAATTTCATAATATCAGAACCTAAAAGTGTCTGCTGCATGTCCTACAAACCTTAATAAATCTTCAGGTGCCAATGAATAGTCTCTGAAACATCCTATAGATCTTTCTCATATAGGGGTGACTTGTAAGTGGTGGAATTAATTTGTTTTAGGCATCCTCATTCCCAATCCTTTTCCAAGACTACCTCCCATGAATTTCAGAAAAATTAGGAGCACACTTATTAAGTTTGTACACAAGGCCATCCTGCCTGAAATGTGTTTATTAGGAACTTTATCAGGTTCTAAATATTTATCCAATGAACTATTTTAAAACTCAATTTACAGAAGTCTATAATTTTTTTAATAGGTGCTCATGTAACATGTAGTCCCTTGAAAGTAAAGTAGCGAAGTAAGAGAGGTCAGAGAGTGGTAACATCTGATGTCCCTCTAGGACCGATGGGCAAAAAGCAAATCCCAGTCAGAAAGACAGAAAGTAACATCAGTACTAGATACAGCAACATTTGAAAAAGGAAAAGGAGAAGATAAAGCTAAAAAAATAGATATTTTTATTTGATATTCTTTTCCAAGGAACCTTACCATTCACTTAATAAGATCAGCTATTTACAATATACAAATCCACTTGTCTCAGGATTCTTTGAGCTAGATAAATGGGCAGCTCTCACCAGTTTGTCTATGTGCTCATGACTTAATATCAGAAATGCATCTGTCCTCACTCTTGAAGAGGAAATGCCCATTGTTCTTAAAGCAAATGATTGATCAGTCCTAATCTGAAACATGACATCCCCTTCCTCTGTACTTACTGGGAATGGTAACCTGTTTGGGGAGAACTTAACAGGTCCAGTATTAAAACTATTGGTTCACTTCTCCTATAAAATATGCTACTGTTTTCAATTCTGCACATAAAGAATAACTATCTAAATAGAATTATCATTTTGTAATTAGATGGATATATTTGTAGATAAATCAGTTTTAATCAAGAGCATAGAACCTCAAAATGGTGGTTTACTTTAATTTTCCTTTGAAAAATAGTACTTACAAAATGATCTGAAGAACTGGTATCATTAACTTACACATTTGAAAAAGAAATTTAAAAAATTAAAATATAAAATCAAAGAAATAAAATGTAGTCAGTGTTTACTAATTTTAATAAATTTATTAATTTTTATTTTTTAAATTTAAAATAGAAACATCCATGGCCTGTAATTAATGCTTATTAATTTCATTTATTAATTTATTTTACCTTAAAAATTTGAAAATATACACGGCAGTAAATTTATAATTATTAATTTTATTTATAAATTATTATTTTATTTATAAAATTTAATCACTTTTGGTAAATTTATATTTAGAATTGAAAGTACACATATATGAGATTACTAAAATATGATAACATGAATTTTCAAGAATTTTTGACCTTGGGCCTTTCCACAAATTTTGATGGATAAACAAATACTAAATAATAATGAAACTTGGGGAATTTTCTAATCATTTAAAATGTTTTTCTAAACTATAATTAAATAAGCATGTAAAAGCTTATACACCGAGATACCTCAATTTATGATTTTAGTCTACACGGAATAATCATAAAAAGCACTTAGGGCGCGTGCATGCGCGCGCGCGCGCACACACACACACACACACACACACACACACACACACACACACACACAGGCTTATGGATTTCATTCATCCAGACAGGAAAAGGTAAAATAAGTGTGGAGGAGTCATTTCTGCATTAAATCAACTTTACGATATTTAAGTGGCTTAGGCTCACACTGCTTCAGTAAAACTAGCAAGGATTTTAACAAATATGCCATTAACTTTCAAATCACATTTTAAGAATTAACACCACATTTAATAATTAAAGTAATGTGACTTTAGTTTTTGAAAAATTTAATATATATATATATATATATATATATATATATATATATATAAACAAAGACTTTGTTATATGACATTTCTTTCACCATGTATTAGTCACATAATTATTAATGAAATTGAATTCTATTAATAGTATCTATTTAAATAATAACACATTTAATTATTCACATAATATCCTCACATAAAAGATTTTTACATTTTCAATCAATTTCCTACATCATAGAGTTAAGACTTATATAAAAGTACTATTCCATACATTTAATGAAACAACTCAAATTTATCTTCCAAAAGTTTGGGTCATAAAGTTCACTTTCTATATAGTATGAATAACCTGAAAAATTTATGTTTTTCACTATTATCCCGTAACAGAGACATCAAGCCAGCAAATATCTTTAGGATATATTGACATGTGTGGTCAGACCTGCGACCTTTTCCATCCAATACCTCTCCCTGAAACCAAGGGGAAACTCAATTGCCCAAAACATATTCAAACCACCTGATGTAAAACAAAATAATGGGGCTGGAGGGATGGCCCCATAAGTAAACTGCTTGTTGCAAAGCCAGGGGGACCTCAGTTCAGATCCTAAGTACTCGTGTAAAATGCCAGGCTTGGTCGAACGGGATTGTAATCCCAGGGCTGAGGAGATGGAGACAGAGAAACCATGGGGTTCACTGGCTAGTTAGTCTAGCCAAACCACTCAGCTCTAGGTTTAGTGAGAGACCCCTTCTCAAAGAATAAGGTGGATGACTACCAAGAAAGACACCAGACATCAACTTCTGGCCTCCACAACCATACACACTACATGTTCGTGCACAGACACATATGAACAATCCCCCCACACATTCATGCACACCAAGCACACATATGTAAAAAAATAAAATAAAAGGGCTTCAATGTCAAACCTGGTATCCAATCATGATAATCATTCTTTAAAAATAGCATGCTTAATTTGAACTAGGAAAGATCATATTGAGTTATACCTTAGACTGCTACAGTTACAATGGATAAAATTAAATTTAAAATGTATTTTCATTTAGCCTCCAAAGCATTAATTAAACATACAATCCACATAATTTTATTAAAAACTTACTATTTGGCCTGGAGAGATGACCCAAGTTTGATTCCCAGAACTATTGTAAAAGTCAGGCATGGTGGCACTCTGAAGTCCCAGCACTGGGGAAGTGGAAGCAGGAGGATCCCTTGGGGCTTGGTGGCTAGATTTACTAGTCAAATTGGTGACATCTGTGTTCAGTGAGAGAACCTGTCTCAAAAATAGACAGTGGTTGAGGATGACACCTAATGTTGACCTCTGACCACACACACACACACACACACACACACAAAATATATGAGCATGTATACACATGCACACACCAAAACACAAGCACACATACACAAAGGAGGCCTGATTCTTAACCTAAAAGTAGAACATGTTGAATATCAGGAAGTATCTACCTGCCCATATGCTTCCCTAAATGTAAAATTTATATTTTAAATTCAAAAGGTTTATAGCACAGGCAACATTCCCACTGGAGTCTTTCATCACTTTGGTCAACCACACATCTTGTTTTTCTGCCCTAACTATTTCCTGGTTTAAATGGAGGCAGAGCTCCTTTCAAATTGTCATCATAAATTAAGTTCTAAGATCTGATATTCATTTATAGAATTTTATTTTTCAGTTTCCTAGGAAAATCTACTCCAATGACATTTACAGAAACAATAAGAATATAACCATATCTACAGAGGACCTCAACTTTTATTTCAGAAGCAAAAACCAATAGTTGAAGCCTTGAGCAAAGCCTAATCAGTATCCCTTGTAAATTATGCTGAACATCTAGGAAGAAGGCACAACAGCATGATGGAACCGAATAGTGAAAGGGAGAAAGGGCAAAATGATTCATGTCTGTCCCAGAAACACTCCCAGATTTGCTCCCAGCAATCGCATCCTGGAAAGATGTGTATTTTTTCTGCAGTTCTAAATTTAAATTCACATCACAGATCGTTTTCCTTTTCCTTCTCACTGTTGAAGCTCAGATGGTCCCCATTTGTGTGTGTGTGTGTGTGTGTGTGTGTGTGTGTGTGTGTGTGTGCATGTGTGTGTGTAGATGAAAACATATGAATCAACACACGTAATGATTTCAGATTAACTTTAAACAAATCTCCTCTTTGAGTCATCTTATAAATGTGAATTTCCATGTCTTGCAGAAAGTTCCAATTTTGGGGGATGATTTTTATGCTTTCCCCCTATATTTATATGCCTTTTCTTGTTTGCTACCTACTGCTCAAAGTTGGAGGAAGTTCTCCTCCCTGTAGAGGCCAGGCCAATGTCCTGGATGACTGCATGTCCAGGACTCTCCTCATCCTCATCCGGGGTAAGGAGTGGAGGGAGGGATGCTGTGTAAGAACTGGCTGTTGTAGGATCTGTTTTCTTGGTCTATTTATTATTCTAAACACTGTGGGCATAATCTATTGAACTCGAAGTCCTTCTCCTAAGGACCAACTGCAGCTATTCCAAATCAAGAGAAAAAATCTTCTCAACATCCTGCTACACAGTAAATAATCTAAAGTGATTCTTTCTGTGAAGTCAACATAACAAAGGAATTTCCGAAGGCTCAATTCAGTAAAAGAGACTTAGGAATGATTGTGTAGACACAGCCTACATGACTATAGTTCATGTAAAACTTTTAACTAAACAAGTTGCATAGATTGCAAAAATGAAATAACTTCGAACCTATCAAAGTAATCCATTGATAATTCTTAGTTATCAATTCTTAGATATATAAACTCTGAAACAGATTACTTACTCATGTTTTAGATCATTGAACTAAGCAGCGCTTGTAGTTGGTAAAATAACAACAAAGTGAAAGATTTTTTTTTTCTATCCCAAATCAAGTTCTCATTATTTTAGAAACTAAATGAAAGTCTAGAAATGACAGAAGCGGAATTCGGTGAGTTCTGAGTTCAGGTAAGAGGGCCTGTCTCAACAAATACTGTGAAGTCATTGAGGAACCCAACATCAACCTCTGGCCTCCACATGCATGTGCACATGAATGTGCATACACACATGTGAACATATGCACACTCGTGTTCACACATGACACACACAGGAAACAAGAAATGATTGGCCCAATGCATGTTTTCTAAATATTAGTTGAATGAAGAAATGACTAAAAAGGAGAAGAAAGTGAATTCAAGATTTACTTCAAGCTAAACTGAAAAATATACATCACTCTCTTCCAGTGTTTAAATCACAAAATGTCAACTTTAGAGAGAAAGTCTGAAAAATATGAATTAGAATCCAAAAGCTCTTTCGAATATAAATTACTTTTTCTATGTTATTTTGCTAAATGACTATGCCTTGAAGCCTTCACTGATAAATTTCCAAGTAATTTTTCATTCTTGTTGGACATACTTTTATTAGCAAGAGAGCATGCTGATTTTTCATTCCCTCCCCAGTAGGAGGGAACCATGAAAGACAAAGGAAGTTATGTCATTTTGGGGAGATCCCACTGAAGAAGCACTCTAGAAGGAAGAGAGAGTGGGGGGGACATCGCTGGTTATGAGGATGGTTCTAAATAGAAAAAAATAAAGAAGCTGAAGCTTTCTTCATGGCATTGGACTATAATAGGTGAAAGGAAACTACAGCTAACAAGTTACTGGATCAAAAGAATTTTTAATGCCCTGATATGCATTGATGAACAACTCCTAGGAATATCATGCCTGTAAATAGCATCAAAGGCCACATAAGTGATATTGTCTAGGAAAAAAAAACACTCAACCCTAGTTAAATATCAAGGGATTAATTAAATTCCAATTTGGCCTGTGTAATATATCCTTCATCAAATTTTAGAATATACTCACTAATCAACACATTTTCCATAGCTGTAGAATTAGGTAATTGTCATGGAATCATTTCTAGAAAAAGCCATCTATATTTTATATTCTCAGCCAAACATACAGAAAAATATATGTTCCTGTTGTGTTTCCCCAGCTAGTAATTGCAATAACCAAATATATCCTCTCTGCAGCAGTATTTACCTGTCTAACTTTTACCAAGTTGCCTCTGAGCTTAACCTAACATTGCTTCAACTCTACATTTTTTTTCTCACTTTGAGTAGGTTGTGAATATGAACATGAGATTTCTGGCATCTATATAGTATTGCCTGAATTATGGAAGATATTTCCCAGATCGTTTCTCTTTGTTACTACTTTCACTCTCAAGACCCAGGCTCAGAATCTAGTCATTCACGGTGGTAGACATGAGAAACACATTGAGGACGTCCATAGGGACAGAGATGGCTGAAATCTCCCCTTTGCTAAACTCCCTTAATCCAAGTTCTTCTCCTCAGTATCTACACCATTGCTATGTTGAATATGAAACTTTCTCCCATTGGCTTGTGTGTTAGAGCTCTTGGTTCCCAGCTGGTGGAGGTTGTGGGACTTTAGGAGGGAGAGTTAAACTGACAGAAGTGAGTTGCTAAGGAGGTGGGCTTAATGGGGTACAGCCCTTCCCTGTCCCCTGCAGGACCTCCTTCTGATTGCCTGAGTTGGAACCTACTTGCTGCCAAGCCTTCACCATGATGGACTGTGTCCCCTTTAACCAGGGATCAAAAGTTCTTCTTCCCTTTGGTTGTTGCCTGTCAGCCATGAGAAAAGTCACTGAAACAATCATACTGGGCAAGTGTTTGACCTCCTGCATTTTTAAAATGCAGATAACAAATCTTATAGAGTTTAACAGCTGAACTGTGTGATAATGCAAAATATTTAGCAATGATTAGCACATAAAGCATATATACGAAACAGTGGCCATCATGATAAGTACACAATCTCAATGTTGAAATTTTGTGTTGTTTTTGTTTTCTAAACACTAATCACCATATTCATAAAAACACATGAACACACTGCCTGCTTCCGGGCATTTCTTGTATTCCATGGCTCTTCTTCTAGCTATGCAAAGGCTGAGTGAGGCATCTAGTTGGACCAGGATTATGTGATTTATCTTTATCTATATCCAGTTTCAATAAAAAAGTGTGTCAAGGCTTTTGTTGCTTCTTCCTACAAATAGATGCAATTCAACATCATTCTTAAGAGGCCTGCGAGTGTGGGACCAGGCGCACTTCACAGAGAACAAAAGGAGAAACATGAAAGCAGCCACCATGCAGGGGTTGAAGCAATCAACAGTATCTAATGCAGTGAGGAGAAAACAGCAAAACAATGCGGCACCACAGAAGGAGAGCAGCCCCCTTGGGGTAGAGGGGGAGCAGCCTCTGAAGCCGAGGGAGGTGCACCTCTGTGGTGACGGGTAAGAGGCTTGTTCTGAGTTGCCCTGGTTTCTCCCTTTGCCAAGGTTTTGACCCCTGTTCACATCGATGACCCTACGTCTCTGGCATTAATTTCGGTTCACTGTTTCTTCACTCTGGTCATGTTTCCCAGTTCCTTCCAGCACCCAAACTTGACCTCTCCACTCTGAGATCCAATACAGACTCCTGACCCCTGTCTCTCAGGTTTCAGAACCTGCTTATATGTCCTCTTCTGCTCCAGGGAATGATCACCACCTCTGTCCAGACTTCAGCCATGACTGACTCTACTGACTGGACATATCCTGCTTCATTCAGAAAATAGAGCTGAGCTGGTTCAAAGAGCAACACAGCTACCAGTGTTCTCCTGTTGAAACCATAAGGGTTGACTACTGAAGAACCAGTTTCCGAGGCACAGATGGTGTGCCCAGACTTTGCCTGTACCTTTCAAAGGAACCTTCTCTCATCCCAGGCCCTAGAGGTGGCCAGAAGTCCATAATCCACGCCCTCCACTTCATACGATCAGCTACCCCACAGCCTCAGGCAGAGAACCCTCCAATGATGTAATGTCCTTCACAGGTCTAGAAAACTGTTCCTTCTACACCTCAAGTCATAGCCGAACAACCTCTTTATACATAGTTGTGATTCTCAGGTGTTCCAGGATCCACATTTACTGTCTGGAAATGGTAGTCTCTCTCTCTCTCTCTCTCTCTCTCTCTCTCTCTCTCTCTCTCACACACACACACACACACACACACACAGAGAGAGAGAGAAAGAGAGAGAGAGCGAGAGAGAGAGAACAAAGTCCCCATGTTACCTTTGTGTTCAAATAAAAATGAGCTTTTGGTAATTTCAAAGATATAAAGAAAAATTTCAATAAGAAAAACAGTGTGAGCATATAGTCAGCAGAATTTATCTTGCACATATTCAGCATGATATGTGAATTGCTGAAACTATAATGAAGCAAGAATGATGCTGAAAATATATTGGAGAGATTCTGCAAATCAGAATGAATATATCTCCAAGCATTGGAGGGTAGAGAAACCGTGAGTCATGACTGAATATAAATGTAATCAATGTAAACCTGAGTGAGAAGTTTGATGCCTTTGAGGTTTTCGAAGAGGGAGAAAGAGATGTTCTGTGTCCCTATTGTTTAGTTTAGTAAAAGCCATTCTTACTGAAAGTGTTTGGAGCTAAGGAAATTTGACTGTCTTGGGATGTGCAGATAGATTAAAGCAAGGAGAGATAGAAAGAGGGGGAGGGAGGGAGAGAATGCATTGATGGCACTGTATTACCTAGGAAATCTTACATGAGAGCAGTAAGCTGAGGTTTTATGCTATACAGAATGCACTTCCTGGACCTGCTGAGTGACATCAATTTTGGATTAGGTAACTGTGTGACTTGCTATTGTTGAATACCTTTATATTGAGCACTATGAACAAAATGTGAGAAAACTCAAGTTCTTCCCTGGCTAAAACATATTTTCTCTGAAGGGAATTCATTAAGTAGGATGAGAGCTCTGAGAGCTGCACATATTCCTGGGTGGTTATAAATGTTTCTGTAGTTTACTTTTCTGTTGAAGGTCATACTTCCTTATATATATTTGGGTATATTTTCGGGAGCTCTAGCCTTTAAAGATATCATCAAAGGGGGTACATGCTGTGTCCAATAGGATGCTACTTGCCTATTTTCCTAGGGAAAAAAGGTTTTTGATTTTCTTTTTAATTTAAAAAATGTTCACTAGATTAACCAATAGGTCCATTATAATTTCATATGATTTTTTAAGAAAAATAATAGGTGCTTAAAGACTCTAGTTGACTAAATGATTAAGTAATGGAGTCATGGATGGAGAAATCTGCCTTATAAACCACAATGTCACTCTGCATTTCTGGCCAGGTAATCGTTCGGCATTTTTTGATGGCATGCTCTTTTCTCCCTTAGGCATTGTTGATTTGGGAAGGAGACAGAGAAAGCTGCTTAGTGTAGATCTAAGTAGAGAAGCAGTATGCAGCAGGCAAGACCATGGCTCAGGAATCTTAGTGACTGATGGGTATTACACCAGGCAGTGGCAGAGTGCACACCAATAGCAAGCAGACTAGACTCTGCCTGAGCCTTGGGGAGAAAGGGAAACAGAGCAGAGCAAAAGAGGAACAGATACCCACACTGCTGAGAGCAACAAGAAGTCTGGTACCAAGAGTGTCAGTGCAGAAAACAAAATCCTGGCTTTCATAAGCATGTGTATGCTAAGAGGAAGTTCTGTCAAAGGTATTTTGAATCCTAACTCCTACCACTAGGCTTTGCAAATCCCATTATCTCTGCAGGTTATATACATGTCAAAGGCAAAGGCTGTGGAATGAACAGACTTGAGTATCCTTCTGAGCTCTGGGACCTCCCAACTGACCTTCCAAGTGCAACCTGAAGCATTAATTATGTGTGTGTGGGGGGGGACTGGGAGAGGATTACATCATAGAAAGATAGGCCAAGCTTTCTTTGAGGTTTCCCTGGGCATGGGAAAGACCTAGTCTTTTGCATTTCATTGAAAATTTTCTTAGACTGGTATGTTGATTAGATTGCCAATGCCTCTATATACTTTCTTCCTAGGCCATCCTGAGTTATCACAGAGGCTCTGAAATGGTTCCTTAAGATAAAGTGATCTTTTTGTTTTAGATTAAGTGGGCAACACTAAAAGATTCACTAAAATGTACCAGAATGCAACACAACTGCTTATGAGCTAAGCTTTTGCAGCATATGATGTAAGAAAATACCTACACTTTCGTGTCATTCACATTTGCTTTGAAATACTACTGTTTTACATTATCCTCAATAAACACATAAAAAAAGCATTTCTCTTTTTGGTACATAATCTGAAAGAATTCTAACAGTAGAATCAATGATCAATGCACTCAGCTTCCTTGGTGCTCCTATTTTCTTAAATGACTTATAGCTCACATATCTTTCTCCAAAAATTATATATATAATATAAACTACAATACATATATATAAACTATAATTATCTCATTATCTCATATCCACATTACCTGAAAAAAGGGAGCAGAGTGAATAGGACAAGAAGAAAATATACAGGAAAACCATATGTGATATTTATTTCCCCCTTGGAGTCCTTTATTTGGGGCCAGTGTCTATTTTTGTAGGCCTTAAAGCCAGGGGTGCATCCTGTTTTAAAGACAAACAAACAACACCTCTATCTTTTAAATATCTGAATCTAAAAATAACCAAAAAAAAATTTCAAACTAAAAATACAAACAGGCCTGGAGAGATGGCTCAGTGGATGAAAGTCCTGGCTAAGCAAACCTGCCAACCAGAGTTCCCATCTCCAGGAAAGCCTGACATGGTGTGGTGCAATGCCAATGGCATTGGGAAGTGAAGAGATTCCAGAAGCTCGTAGGCCAGCTAGTCTGGTGTTCACAGCAAGAGAAACCCTGTATCAAACAAGATGGGAGGTGAAGTCCCTCTGATCTCTACACGAATGCCATCCTACCTGTGTCCCTAGACATGCACAGAGATACATCCATGCATACATATACCAAGAAATGATATAAAAATTGATACAAATGATGTCATCAGAGACTATATTTTACTTATGTGTTTCTTAAGGGGAAGGGGCATCATTTTAAAAATCAGCATGCATTCAAGCTAGAACTAAGTATCATAGAACTTCGGGTTCCTTTGACCTCCAAGGGCTATCCACTTCCAGAGTCATCATTTGCAAAATTATTTTAAAAGTTGTATATGAGAAAATAAAACAATAAAAGTAAATTATAATTCTGACTTTAATTTGATAAAGTATATCAAAATCCAAGGAAATATATAAGTTTAAGTTACAGAGTTCTATTACTCTATAAGAAACAGAAGAGAGTGACATTCAGTTGAACCAAAGGCAAAAGATTTGTCAAAAAGGCAAATCACAAGTGACAGGCAAACAAACATACATGGATGTTTGCATTTATCTATATTATTCATCAAAGAAATACAATCTGAAATGAGGGTAGATTTTCTGATCTTTTGGTTTATGAAATACTTAGTGTGAGGAAGGGATTTGGCAAAGGGACCCTTTCACACATTCCTGACCAAAATATTTACTTTCTAGAATCTGCTCTGGAAATTCTAATTAATAGTATAGAGAGATCAATATTTCTATGACAGAATTAGTCTTCTAATAATTTATTCATTTTCAAAATCTCTACGTATATGGGCCTGTGCATATGATGTGTGGATGATACGTATATATGTGTGTGTGACTGCCAGTATGCACATGCCTTGGTGCATGTGGCATCAAGGGACCACCTGTGCTGTCAGTCCTCATCCTCCACCTTGTTGGAGGCAGGCAGGCTCTCTTGGTTCTTCCCTGCTCTGTAAGCCAGGCTACCTGGCACAGGAGTGCCCAGGATTCTCCCAATTAGTACTTTCATTTCTGCCACAGGAGAACCGCAATTTTAGATACATGCTACTGCTCCTGGCTTTAGGGGGTGGTGGGGACTTTAACTCAGATCTCCACATTTGCACAGCAAGTGATTTCTTTACCCACTGAGCCATGTCCTAAATCCTAATAATTTATTCTAAAAACACGATTAAACAGTAGGAATTCAGGACTTTGACTCTCAAGTTAGGAAGTTCCAGAGTGAAGCCTCTCATCAGTGAACCCTTTACCAGCTCTGGACCTATGACCAAGTTACTTAAGATCTTTTCACTTGACTCTTCTAAACTCTAAATTTTCTCATTTAGAGAAAATCTTTAGAGATTTTCTAAATCTCTGAATGAGGATAAAGAAGAGTGCCTACCTAAGACCATCAATACATTCCACTGGGAAAATTTATACAAAACAGAGTATCATCTGGCACCTGAGAAACACACAGGAAATTTGAGTGTTTATTAAGAAGACACTGTTACAAGTAAATGAATGTAAAACCATAGGATGTTCATCAATATAGCATGAGAAAAAAAATTTAAAAAAATAAATAAATGGTTGAAACACAGTTCTTTCTTATTTTATAGAACAAAAATGATTAGCAAGGCAACTGGGTGTGCACAGCTGAAGTATCCAGTCTTCCTTGTGGACACATGGTTATGTTCTAGAAAAGTGAGGGGTCCACTTCAGTAGTGTGCACTTGAAGGGAATAGCGGGCCTTCTGGTTCCCTCTTGATGGCATCCTGACATGGCTGTGAACCATTCAGGAATCGTGGAAGAGGATACTACCCCAGAGAGAAAGGGACATCACGATTAAAGGCCTCGGGTTTCCTCCCTGTGGCATGTCAGCCTTCTCCAGTAACTGTAGGAAAGTGGCCCATCAGTCTGGATTCACAAGGAAAAGGGAACTAAAGAAACCTGCTTCTTATCTGAACCACACAGCCAGGTGCACTTTCCTCAGCATGCAGTCAACTACGTTTGTGTTTTGACTAATGAAACAAACAAAATGATGATCTTTAATGGTATGGTAAAACTTTCACTTTATTTAAAGTTGAAAAGACAGCTCATAGAGCCATTTGTACAGGCAAGTAGAAAGGTAATTGAAGGCTAGATGCCCCAAGACTTGAGGAAAAGTGTGGATATGACGGCTTTACTGAGAGTAGAGAGCAACGTGAGCTACCTGTGTTTGAACAAGCTCATCCTGGCTGATTGGTGCCATAAAACACAAAGACCAGGGGAGGAATGATGGATGTTTGGATAGAGAAGACTATTCAGGAGATGCACTGACATTTGCTGACAGAGGAATAGGCAGAAAGAGCCGGAAGAATTCCATCTGGCCCTAAGGTTTTCAGAGTGAGCATCTAAGAATAGTTGCCATTTACGTGGGTACAAAAGACAATGGAAGTTGAGTCCGAATGGGAAGAAGACCCACAGATCAAGCTAAAGTGACACTGAAGTCACCTGTATATTTGAATATTTTGAAGTTCATGTAGGAGTTCTGGCCTAGAATCACAGACCTCTAAGTCCCTGATGCAGCAAGTATACAGATGACTTAGTTTATGGAAAGCAGCATGTGCTAACCAGCTTTCCATTACTGTAACTGAGATAATCAACTTAAAAAGAAGAAAGGCTTGTTTTGGCCCATAGTTTCATGGTCAGTTGGCTTCACTGCTGGAGGCCTGTGGCCAGGCAGAACACACGACAGGAGCACACTGCCTCCCTAGTGTTAACGTGGACACAAGAGAGAGGAAGAGCAGAGGATCTCAGTCAATATCCCCCCCAATAGGCTGGCTACCTTCCATTACAAATCACCCACCACTACCTGATAGTGCAGCCAGCGACTGGGAACAAAGTCTTCAACACATGGCCCACTGGAGGACATTTACTACAGCAGATATTAAGATATTAACTACAACAGATCCTAGGAATGAGCTCTGGGGATTCTGCTGTTTGGAAACCGAGATGATGAGAAGGAATCACAAGAGAATGAAAAAGGCAATGAAAAGAAGGTGATGGGGAGATGGCAGGGAAACCCAGCAGGCAGGCATGGAAGCATCTCCTGAATTACAGGGTGAGAATTATGAAAAGCTGTTTGCAGTGCAATGCAATAATGACAGAAAACACTGATCTTGGCGTATCACAAAGACAAAGATGCTGATGAGAATGCTGAGGGCTGGCTTGTCCAGGGATGGAGCCAGAGCCTTGTTTACAGTATGCTCAGGAGCCAATGGAAGGTGACAAGTATGGAAAATTCTTTCCAAAAGCTCAGCATACGTGGAAGGCCAGAAACTATTCATCTGAAAAAAATCAACGCTTTAAACAAAAACAAAAGAATTCCGTAACTAAAGCTGCACGCCTTAGCTGTGAGCTTTTGCTTAGCTCTGCATCAGGAAGGCAGGAAATTCTGAGTATGTACTCAAGGTACCTTGGACTACATCCTTTAATATTTTATTACCCCTTCTGCTTTTGAACAGAACACAATTTATTATCAAATACTACTAGAAGTCGTAGTAAATTGTTCTGAAAAAAATAGACTATGTATACTACCATAACTAATATTATTGTGAATAGAACACAATTTATTATCAAATACTACTA
>PVHP010002263.1:0-92996 GCA_004024765.1 Zapus hudsonius | reverse complement strand
GGAAGACTGGGATGAGTACTAAGATATACAGGATACCTTGCCACAAGGACTAATACAGACAGCCCACAGAGGAGGATATACAACTGATCAGGGATGGGGAGGGGGGGAATTGGGGAATTCGGGATAACAACGCATGGTTTGCCCACTAAATAATGTAACACATTATGGACAATAAATATATATTTAAAAAAAAAAAAGTCTTTTTAACACATAACAATTTAATGCTGTCTCCCCAGCTGCCTCCCACCCATCTCATACCTATACTATACTCATACATACAATCAGACTCGTTCATCCATGTTGAATACATTCTTATCTCTTCATATAACTATATTCAAGAATGCTAAGGACTAGAAAACAGAAGTTCCTCCAGTTTCAAGATCTACTCTTCATACAGGTTGCTGAGGAATTACAGAGACTTTTCTTGTAATTAATTATTTTTATTCTACTTCCCATCTATAATCTGTCATATACTCAATACAATAAAGCAAATTTAATTCCATTTTACAAACAAAGCTGTGTTCACAGCAAAGATGGAAGGAGTGTGCTCAAATGCTAGTGTCCATCTTTCCTCATAACTCCTCCCATCGGAGGTGGGCTCATCCCTGCCCCTTCTCTACGCAGCTGCCTATGACAGTCAAACCACAGGAATAGGGCTTAGCAGTCTGGGCTGGCCAGCTTGGCAAGGGAAATTTGAGAATGTGAAGTGGTCCAGCTTTGGCCTAGCACAATGTCTGACTCAGAGACAAGTTCACCTAGACTCATATAGGCATTATTGAGTGAATAGGTGAATGTTTTTAATATTCAGATGTAATGGAAGGGTTCTCAAAATGGGTGCTCATGATGGCTGTACGACAATGTGAATATAGTTAATACCACCTAAATGTCAACTTAAAAAGGCTAAAATGATAAATTTCATGTTAGTGCATTCCAGTGCAATTTTTAAAAATGCAATGTAAACCAGTTTCATGGTCCTTGCATTATTCCCTTCTTTCTTTTCTGTTGAAAACAGGCATATTTTTGGAAAAATAAACTAACATTTACAAACATTTTTAAAGATAGATAAGGCATTAAGCAAGGAAGGTGACCTGTTATCACGTGGGCTCTGGAATAGGCTGCCTGGTTCCATGTCCCTCCGCTACATGAACTGGAGCCAGTTATTTAATCTCTTAAACTCCCCTTTCCTCATCAGTAAAAGGGAATTATACTAGCTAACACACAAGATTCTGTGAGTTAATCCCTGTAAAAGACTGACTATCATACTTAGAACTGAAAAATGTCAACCATGATTAGTAAAGCTTCAAAAGTCACTAAGAATAATAAGCCTTCAGGATTAGTGTAACCCAAAGCAGCTGCTGCTTGTGTGAAGCTACGGTTGACTTTGTGTAACCTTCCCTCTTTTCCTCCTGGGTCTCAGGACACCTTTGCTACTCTACTCTTGGATCATTCAAGACTTCATGCCTGTCCTGAGCACTCTCTTAAATAATCCCGGTCACAGGGCTCGGGATGGCTCAATGGATAAAGCACTTGCCACTCAAGCTAGAGTATCTGGGTTCAATCCTCAGATCCCACTTAACAAAAAAAGGCAGAATCATGGCAGGTTTCTATACTCCCAGCTTCTGACGCTGAAGCTGATGCAAATAGACGTAGAGACGGGAGAATTTTCCAGAAGCTCATGGTGTGAATACAGCAAAGAACAACAGAGTAATAATCCACAGAAAAACCCTGCCACAAACGAGATAAAGATGTCCTCAAACCTCTGCACATGTACTATGACACCACATCGCACATGCACACACACAAAATTAAAAAAAAAAATCCAGGTTTAGGAATGCATAGGTACTAGGTCAACAAGAACATTTCCTCCTTTTCTTCAAAGTCCAGAATGGCTGTTTGCAAATAGAAAATAAAACCCAATTATTTCCCTATTGCACTGCTTTCTGCTGCCTGCACTGAAGGACATATTACATTTGCTGTACTGGCCAAGTAAGCCTCTCTCCTGAGACCAGCAGGGCAGTGCTGCAGCTCCTGGGCAAAACTCAATAAACATTTGTGAAAGAGAAGATTAATTTTGTAGCAGACACTTTGTCATTGCTAGGACAAAACACCCGACCAGAAGCAGTTTATGGAAAAAAAGTGTTTATTTCCAGTTTACAATCTCAAAGGGATGCTTTGCGATGGCGTAGAAAGCTTGGCACTAGGAGAAGTTTGCCATCACATCATGGCAGCAGCAGGAGGGAAGTAGTCTGAGTGAGCTGGCACTGGCCCCTAAGGGGGGAGCTGGGTTATAATACCCCAAAACTGCTCTCAGCAGCCCATCTCCTCCACCTCCTAAAGGCCCAATAATTTTTCAAATTGTCTCCAACTGGGGACCAAGTGTGAAAACAGGTAGACCATAGGGTTGTTCATTCAAACCACCACAGATAAATTTCAGGTTGGCATTTTCATGTGTTTTACTGACTTTGCAGTCTGGTGAAATGAACTAAGAGTCTTTTCAGTCTATCTTGGTCAATGTGCTATGAAAATATAAGTTGAAGGGAAAAAGATATTTGGATGATAATTATTACCAATCAGTGATTAATACATGAAACAAAATGATTTTTTCATACTGAAGTATTGGCTTCAGAATCCACCTGAGGGGCTTACATTGCATCTGTGACTTTGAGTCAGTTGCTTGATACTTCAGACCTGTTCTTTCACAAGTAAAATGGGGATAGTGGTACATTTCAGAGGGTTTATGAGAGAAGTAAGCAGAATTATGAACAAGCACCAGTGGAGTTTGGCTTATGGTAAGTGCTCAGTAAATGTTCACTCTTAGAAGTATACTATTTTCAAAATAATATAAGCTGTCCAATTAAACAAAACTAGCCATGCAGCCAAGCAACCTGTGAGAGATCAGCCAGGCTTCAGTGTTGGGGTCCCAGCTCTGCTCTTACTCACCAGCTGACTACTAGAAAGACACTCAACTTCCTGGGACTCCAGTTTGCCCATCCATTTAATGAGAATAGGGAAATACACTCACTGATTGTTTTGCAGATTCAAAGCAATCAGCATCCAGCAGATTCATTGGTTCATTAACTGTTTGACAGTCCCTGGCATGGGTTTGTGAAGACATGAGTGCCTGGTGGTCTCCTCAGCATAGAGAGAAAGAGAGCTGTCAGCCATGAGGATCCACTCTGGGTTTTCAGCTATCAGGTAAAGTTCAATAAACACTTTTGTTAGGGTGATCCCAAGCATTTTCATAGCCCTGACTACTGGTGAGCAAATAGTGAACTCACTGTTTTCATTTCCTTTATCTTTTAGATGATTTTACTAATTATTAAATAGTGGCTATAGTTTTGAGTTTACAATGTATACTGCTTTAAGTGTCACTGTACTTAAAATAATTTTATATTAATACTCATATTTTGAATTGACTTAAAATCTGTTTGTCATATTTAATTTTGCACCTAGACCAGAAAATATTTACATCAATGTTTGCACTTTTGGTGCTCCACTCCTACCTGATAGACTCTCAGGATGTTTGGTCTGTGGAAGTCTTCCCAAATAATGCTTCAGATCTGCAACATGGGTACATTCATTTAAAAATAAAATATTCCTTGGCCACAATTCACTATTTTTGCTTCCAACAAGGAGAAGTCAGTGACACTCTTTGTGGGCAAATTCCACAGATGATATATTGTTCCTGATTCTGGGTGTTACTATCACTCCTACTAACCAGAGACTTCTAACATCTGTCATCAAGATTGGGGATGACAACCCATGGGCCATTTCTGGAAATGCTGTCAACCTTGCAGCTTCCAGCTGAGACATGACAGCTGCATGTCTTCCTGGGTGCCTCCATTCAGCTCACTCAAGTTGTGATGCCCTTGAGAAAGGGTAGTGTAGCCACCTCTCTCTCTCTCTCTCTCTCTCTCTCTCTCTCTCTCTCTCTCTCTCTCTCTCTGGCTTAACACTGTATGTGCTCCAAAATGCTACAGATCCAGTTCTTTTAGCACATGCACTCATGCCCTATCATGCTCTCTAGGAAACTTCATGGCCCATTAGCTTAAATCCAGACTCCATCTTCCTTCATGGTTCTTCCCATTTTGTGATGTATTCTGGTTTTAAGCATGTCTAGCCCAGTTTTCCTGTTTTGCCGAACCCCGGTGATGTCAGTGTTCCTGTGTCTTTTTCCATAGGCAGGAATATTTTCAGCTGTTATAAATCCTAGTACATTTTAACAGACACGTAAGGGAGTGTCCAACTGTACCCTATATCAGCTTATATTCTTGTGACCTTGATAAATGAGAGTATTCCTAATTCCACTCACCAGAAACATTTCTGTACTAGTTGGTAAGGGCTTCAAAGTATACAGCCTTGAGAGACTTGGTAATAATTAATAAGCCACAAGGTGATAGCCAGACCTCTGAAGGAGGTAGGCAAGGTTCCTTCCAGACCTGTCTCCTGGCTTCTGGCTGTTTGATTTGTGGCAGGCTAATTCCAACCTTTTCATATTGGATTACGTATCCCACCTATTCACATAGGAGCGCTTTTGAACAAATTATATTTGCAGTGAACCCATTTCCAAATAAGATCACATTTGGAAGTATTGGAAATTAAGACTTTCATATTATCTTTATTTTTTAATACAAGAAACACTGTTCAACTAACATTGTCTGAAACACCCTTTCTCATAAGTTGTGTAACATGACAAAGTGAGTTATATTCTTCAATAATTCCTGAGTATATTTGGGCCTACACTTTGCTTACTATGTCTTATAGGTAGATTTTATAGAATATATAACGTAACTTAATCATTGCAACAGAGATCAGGTATAAAATTTAAGAGGAAAAATGAACAACGGAGAGCTCTGAATATAAACTTAGGTCTTTCCCAGCAGGCAGAATTTTCCAACAGAATATTTGGGTAGGTGCCAATCTGGAAATAATAAACACTTATCAAGTTACACTCATGTCTCTCATGTCTTTAAATGTTTTAGTTAAAAAAAAACTTTCATTTCTTGGAGCTGGAGAGATAGCACAGTGGTTTAAGCACTTGCTTGCAAAGACTACGGACCCAAGTTTGATTCCCCAGTACCCAGATGAACATGCCCAGGTGCACAAAGTGGCACATGCATTTGGAGTTCATTTGCAGTGGCAGGATGGAGGTCCTGGTGTGCCTGTTCTCTCTGTATCTTTTCTTTATCCCTCTCTCTGCTTGTAAATCATTAAAAGTAAAAAAAAAAAGTTCATTTCTTACAAAGCATTATGTCTCTTGCATGCCTCTGCCCCACCAACATGTCTTTCCTCTTAGATATACAGCTAAAGACAGGCTCTTTCACAGTGAGGTTGCTATTTCTATATCATGTCAGAATGTGACTTAATGCTACCAGTCAGGAAATTTCTATGATCACTCCATAAAATGAAGACATTAACAGTCTTAGGAGTTGACAGAAACATAAAGTCAACAGGAATTTGGATTTGTGCCAGCTCATTGAATCTGGGAGCAGAAACAATCCACTTTTAAACTTCTTTCTTAAAATCGTGATATGCTAGAATTCGGGACCTCAATTATCAGGCTTATTTTTAAAAGATTTCTGAGTCAACGCATCATATAGTATTTATTTGTTCTGTGTAGATGAAAATAAAAGTGTTAGCTTTGTATTGGAAAGTGTTAGCCACATGCCATGTTGTTGGTGTAAATTAAATCCAGCCATAATGTTAAAGAACAGCAGAACAAGGTGGCTGTGCCAGGGCCTTCTAGCTGAACTCTCCATGGTTCTCAGTTCAGGAAAGCAGAACTCTGTCCACTTATTGCACTTCAAGGATACTCAACTCAAATGCCAGCCAGGAAGTGTCTTGGAATAAGGATTTATACCCCCTCCCCAGCCATCAGTGCACATGTGAGCCTATCCAGCAGTCATCCTTTACATGTTAGACAGACAAAAAAGGCTGGCTCATACACAGAGTAAACAAAATTGCTTCCAGAACCTACAAGACAAAGCTCAGGAAGCACACAGGAAACCAGGGATAGGCTGGTCCCTTGAGATGGCGGGGCCTCTCTATCTTTGGTTGTATTACTGTATGCAAATTATTTCCTTCCATTTCTTAAAGTGACCCAAGTTGTTATTCTTTTCATATGATGAGCACCTTACATTCATAACCAGAGAGCACTTTGCATTTCTGGACAAACTCTCCCAGGCCTCCATGAACACTGACCCCTGTGGGAAGTGCTGAGCTCTGGGCTGGGGATGGCCAGTCTTCCAGCTGAGATCTGTTAAGATTTTTTAAAAACCTAAACAAAAGCCACTTACGCATGCCACTTCCAGTAACATAGTACACATGGTGTGTCTACTTCCTATTCCTGAGTTCCTGACAGCTTTGTGAATGGATTTCAGGCTTCTTTTAAGCTAGTAGAGCAGAGCTTTCTTCCTGCACATCTTGTGCTCCCACCAATGGGATATGCCAAGCAGTCATAGAAAAGGTGGAGTGGGACATAGTTAATAGAACATTAGGAATTCTACAAAATTATTTTTCTTTCCTATAAAGCAATAAATAAATAAATAAATAAATAAATAAATAATGGGCCTTGCTATAGTCTACTGACAACGGTTTGACTAGCATGATGATCATTGATTGTAATTGGAATTTGGTTAGCCCATGCATTGACACTATGTAAATCATCTATGTTATTTTAGGGAACTAACTTTTGTGACTTTCACTTTTGCCATATTAGAGAAGATAGAAAATAACTTCAGGAGACTTTCTGCGAGAACTGAAAAAGATTACGCATTTTAAAGTGCTTAGCACTGGGCTGGCACCATCAAGAAGAAATGATTGCTAGTTTCCTTCCTTTGCCTTTCTTCTTTCCATTCTTGTTATCAGTAAACTCACACTTGGTCTTTAAGTCTACTTTAAGCTTTACATTAAGAACTGCATCCCAGAACCTAAATGGCAATGTGATTTAACGTTCTGAGTCAGTCCTTCCTGTGACATTCCCTTCCTGCGACATTCCCTTCCTGCATCGTGTATACTGACTGACCTTAAACATAAGCCAAAGAGAAATCATTTCCTTGGTGTGCCAGACACAAGCTTTAAGATGAAGTATAATGAAATTACTTTTGCTAAAGTAAGATATGCAATTTGGAAAAGGGAACCATTTCTTTTCTGGACATAGGGCCCCCAAACTCTACAATATGCAATTAGTTCTTCCTTGTGGCAGACGTGGGTCTGTCTCATCAGAGGCAGCCAGTATTGTGCTTTCTCAGTCATCTCTGAGTCCCTCCCAGTCACTCAGTGCTCACAGGCTGTTTGTCCAAGACCTGGCTCTGACAGTTTCTAAATATCAGAAAAATCAAATGGCTTGTGGTATTGCTTTCTGAAAATGAAGGACATGGCATTAAGTGAAAACTTAGAAAATGTTGGTGGTAGACGCAAATCAAACCAGAGCAGTTGGTTTAAGAGCTGGTTAGAAAATGTGAGGCTGAAGGACTGATCTATAGCCCTGTGCACTGTGCACACCTGGGCAAGTTACCTCATCCAGGCCAACCAGATGGACTGTAAACCCACGTCTTCCAGGCAAATCGTAAGTATGCTGCTCAGACTTGCTGTCTCTACTTCCTCATTCCCTTCCTCAGTGGCTCACTTACATCAGCATTCTGTCTGCACAAGACCAATTAAACAGTGTTAGCTAACATTGAAGTTGCAAAGACCCAACAAACACAAAGGTCATAGAGATGTAAGGAAGCAAGCTCTTACTCCCCATCCTCCTCTTCTTTTTTTTAAATTGTTGATATCTTTAGTATCCTCAATTAGATACAATGTATGAGCGAATCTTATGATGGTACCCCCATTTTCCTTCTCCCTGTCCCCAACCTACTGAGGATCCTCCTTGGTGGGCATACTGGATCAATCCTTGGGTTATGGATAGCTCAGAGGTAGCCAAGTCCACCCCCCCCCCCTTTGCGTGTTGTTGCTGAGGGGGGCATGTCTCTGGATATTCTCCCCTGCCATGGCTCGTACACTCTTCTACCCCCCTCTTCCACTCAGTTCCCTGAGTCATGGTTGGTGAGTTTTAAGTCTGCTTTATTGTTGAGATCTTAAGTATCTCTGGACTTCTGCTTTAGGTTGTGTTGGATTCATTGTTGTCTGTCTCATTGACCTATTTTGGTTGACTGATTTGCTGTTGTGATAGGTCTCTTATTTATAATGTCACTCTCTCAAAGGTTTCTTTTGGGGCCTCTATTATAGGCCCAGGGTAGTTCATCTCTTGCCAGGATGTCAGCCATCATCCTGCCTCTTGTTGGTGGAGTTGGATTGACCACGGCTATCTCACTTCCTTCTGAAAAATACAAACAGAATCACCATCAGAGAATAAGATCAGTATAGGTTAAACGAGACAAACATTGCTATTTTGGCAAGATTCTATTGGGTTCAGCCTCTCTGTAGCTCTCTGGTAGTGGGAATTTCCCCTTGGAGCCCAGGTTCTGAGCTATCATTCTTCCCTTCCTTCTCTTCTTGACCTCTCTCTCCCTTTTCTCCTGTGACACACCTCAGCTCTTCACTTAAAACAAATGAAACCTACTCAGGAAAGCTTTAGCCCTAATTTTCATTATTTTAAAAATGGAAGTAGAGAAACTGACTAGTTTTTTTTTTAAAAAAATTACAAGGCATAAAAACAAAAGGCAAAAAGAGGAGATACTTTTAGATTGCAAGAAGCCCAAAAGAAAATCAAATATACAGCTAGGACCCTGATTCTAACAAGCCAATTGTTATAGGACCTTTATTAAGACAATGCATTTTTTTGAATGTGTGTTCATATGTGTGTGGGTACACACATGTGTGTGCCAGTGTGCTTGACCTTGTGCGTGTAGAGGACAAAGGACAACCTCAGGTGTTGTTCGTAAGGTATGCTACTCAACTCCTTTTGAGACTGGGTTTATAAATGGCCTGGAGCTCACCAGCTAGACTAACTGGCCGGTGAGCTCCAGGGATCCACCCATGTCCAGTGTTGGGATTACAGACATGTGTTCCCACAGCTGGCATTTATGTAGGTGCTGGTGCTCAAACTTGGGCCCTCTTGCTTGTGAGGCAAGCCCTGAACTGACTGAGCCATTATCCTGGCCATGGAATAATTTTTAATATCCTCAGACAATGAAAGAAGTTTCTACTAATTTTGTTAGATATAGTAATAGCTCTAAACCTATATAAGGAAAGTATGCAATTTAGTAACCCATAGGAAGAATATAGAGATTAAATCTGATGAAGTGTTTCAGCCACAAAATTCTTTGGAAAAACTGAACAATGGAAAGAATAGTCAAAGTGAGAAACACATTGATAATAACTTTTGTTATGTTTCATTTTGCTACCTTACTAAATTTTAAATGCTTTTCTTTTAAAATATGCTCTAACAAACCCACATGTACAAATGTGCTTCCTTTAACCTTATCTCTATTCAAGGTTCACTGTCATCTCTCCTCCCCCACAGAAATTTTAGAAATAACTGTGTGGCTAACCACCTCCACTTCCTTATTTACCTACAGCAATCTGACTTCTGCACACCATTTTCCTGAGCTCATCAGCTCATCAGCCAGAGGCACCTTGCATTTCTGTCATTGCTTCTCCAGCCCATTGCCAGTGAAGTTGTTTTGCCTGCAGAGGGGAAGAGGACAGGAAGCCTGGTGGGACTTTACAAAGAATTGTCATGTGATAATCTGACGTGCATGTCTGGCTCACATTCACAAAGGATAGTAGTGGAGTCCTTGTGATGAAGTGACTACCATTTGTGAGGATGCACAGACCCCTTCACTGGAGCAAAGACAAGTTTGTTTCTTCTCTGCGCTTGCTAACTGACCTGCCAGCCAGAGCAAGTAGGAACTGAACACCAAACTGCCATGTGGTCTCAGGCCTGGTGTGTTGAGCTTCAGTTCTCTGTGCCAAGTTTTCAGGCATTCCTGTGTTTTGCACCCCACATGGCACTTCCTTCTCCACACACACACACTGCATCACAATCCTTTCACACCTCCTAATTGCCCATATACCATCCTCTCTCCAGGAAGCAGCAATCCAAGGGCTCAGTGCAAACCTTACCTTCTCAGCAGCTGACCTCCCTAATGACCTATCTCTCCCACTCCCTGCATGTCTACTTCTGACCCCTTGTCAGGCTATAACTTGGCTTTTTGAGTCTGGGACATTCTGCCTCTCTTAGAGAAGAGGTTCCATGAGAGTCAGGACTACATTTAATTTTTTTTTTTTGCTCCCACTAGTGTCTTCCAAGTCATGGGTTTAAATTAATTATCAACCTCCCCAAGTACAAGCATTTGACCTCAACAGTCATTTGACTTCTCTTATCTCAACCTATCTGTGACCCATCTTTCATTGGCTTCTCTTCACTTCACACCTAAGCCCACAGACCACAGAAGCCTTGTGAATTTTGAGATAAAAAGTCAAGTCAATAGTCTCAATTCCGGTGGCTGTGTCACCACTCAGATGACAGACAACAGTGACATCAGCAGGGAGGGTGTGAATCCTCACTGTCTTTGTGTACATTGTCCCACTGACCTTCTGCTCACTTCCCAATCACAGATTTTGAAACCTGTCTTTTTCTGAACCGGCCAAGGTATCATGAATTTAGTATTCATGTGGGTGAGTTACCTCATGGCCCTGTCTTCAGAGACCTTTACTTCTACACCACCTCAATTATATGTACCCATAGTCACACCCTAAACCTTGTTACCAATCTAGAGTAGTTCCTATTAAAAATCTTCAGTACTGGTACTATACTCAGACCACAATCTTCAATTTTTCCAATCTTTATTATTGACCATATAGGTGAGTCATTTTTTAAAAAAATATTTGTTTATTTATTTGAGAGACTGTGTGAGTGAGAAAGAGGGAGAGGGAGGGAGGGAGGGAGGGAGGGAGAGAGAGAGGGAGAGAGAGAGAGAGAGAGAGAGAGAGAGAGAGAGAGAGAGAGAGAGAGAGAGAGAGAGAGAGAGAGAGAGAGAATGGGCCAGGGACTCCAGCCACACTGCAAACAAACTTCAGACACATGCGCTACCTTGTACATCTGGCTTCAAGTGGAGAATCAAACTCGGATCCTTCTGTTTTGCAGGCAAATGCCTTAACCACTAAGCCATCTCTCCAGCCCCTAGGTGAGTCATTTTTAATTCTTCACTGTGAAGCAGTTGATAGTATCACTTAGAAAACCATTAAATATCTTGTCTATTATGAAAAGTGTATTTTCTTCTATGTATTTTTCTATCATCTATCATGATCATTTTCTATCTCTTTTCCTACGTGGCTTTTCCCTCTATCTCTCAATAATTTATTTCTCCAATTACTGACCTTATTCATGGCTTTTCCCATTTTATTTGGTTTTCTAGGTAATTTACATGGTTTAAGCAACTTCTATATTAAGAGGACTCACCTGTCTATGTATGTATCTATGCATGTGTGTGAATACCTATGTATCTATCATTATCTGTCATCCGTCATCATAATCATTGTCATCATCATCTTTCTATTTGCATATTCATTTATCCTTTCTGCCTTGAACTTATATATGATACATAAACTTGAATAACTAAATGCTTTTTGAACATTTGCACCTGAACTTGCCATATTCTCTCCAGTCTTCACATGTCCCACCTCTCCTTTGTTACCTTTATATTTTCATGTGTGGTGTGTGTGTGTGTGATGTACGCACATGTGTGTACATATGTGTGCATCTCATGTGTGCATGGAGGTCAGAAGAGAATGTCAGAAGTCCTTTTTTATTGCTAAGATGTACATTTCCTTGAGATAGCATGTCTCTTTGAACATAGTTTTCTGTCATTTCTTCCACAGATGCTGTAGTTCGCAGTGGAGGCTGTGCTGAGCTGGATGCTTGGTGGGTCCTTGGCTGAGTTAGGGAGGGAGTCAGGCACTCCCCACTCATCCGCGGAGCTGGATGGGCAGGACAAGAGCTGGCCAGAGAAAAACTCTCAGGATACAGCCACCAGGGGCAGAACGGGCAGATCGTTCATTGTATGTGGAAGGGTCATATTTATAGGAGAAGTCAGGGAAAAATTAGAGGCAGGGGCATCAGCAAGGGGATTGGTGGGGCATCTTACTAGTGGATAGGCAGGGGCTAGTAACCTGTGAATGCCTAATTTGCATAGATAAATTGAGGGGACTTTCTACATGACTCTAGACATGGATAAAATGGTGATAGCTGCAGAGGAACTGTCACCTCCCAACACAGTTAAGGTGAGAACACAGGGTTCACTGTGGCTTGCCAGGAGGCCAGAGGTGTAGGATCAAGGGAGGAGAATGGAGAAGCATCTTCCAGGTCTCGGAAAGGCTCAGAGATAAGTGAGTCAGAGACAAGGGTTTCAGCCTGTCTCAACTTCCCTTAACCCCATATCCTCCGTGCCACAGTTTTCCAAGCCCTAGTGATTCTCCAGTCTTTGCTCCCCACAGGACCTGGGCTTATGGGCATGTATAGCCACACCAAACTGTGTGTATGGTGCTGGGGAATTGAACTCCAACAGTCACAGGCCCTCTCAGACTCTCAGGCTTGTGTGGCAAGACTTCTTAACAGCTAAGCCACTCCCCAGTCCCCGGTTTACCTTTATTATTCTAATCTGATATTCCTCCAGATTTCTTGCTTAGTTCATGACTCAGTCATCCCTGTCAGGCACTTGTGAATCACCCTGAAATTCTCCTCCTCCTTCCTGTCTGCATATTTGAGTAATCACAGAATCTTCTATCCCCTAAGTGGTTTGAGTCAATGTTCCATTCTTTAATCTGATCCTACTTCCCTCATTCATTTTCTCAGTATTTTTCTCACCCTGAATATTATAATAGCCTCTTACCTTTGTTTATTTCCCACTAATCTTAATTACTCATTATTTCTCATGAGTGAATTATAATATCATTTTTCCTTCCTTTAATTCTTGGAATCTTTTAAATCTATCTTTCATACTGTCACTTACATGATCTATATAAAATATGTTTTAATCAGAAAGTCTTCATAACCTGTTTTCTGCAAAATAAAGTCCAAGTTCCAAAATAACACATACCAGAATTGCTATTTGACCGAAAACAACAACAACAACATAACAACAACAACAAAAACCCTATTTCTACTAGGAAATCAAGATGGTTGTCACTCCCATTTTTAACTGCCCCAAGTAATCCCATTTTGTTTTAGTTAACTACATATTTGTGGGGCTCTCCCCCTCTGAAGAAAAAAATATCTTGGTTAACAGTGTTCTTACCAGTTCCTGCAGTAATGGGAAGTTTATTATTTCCTGTGGCTCCTGGAGATTCATTGTTTTTGCTTAACTGAAACTTCTACAGCCCTGGTTGGATGTATTGATGGTTTGATATTATTAATTAACTGTAACTTCTATTATCTGGCCTGCACCTGGAATGATGCTATTGTGGTTTTTACCTTTAAAAACCTTGGTACCCCTGAGCTTCTGGATCAAGAACTCTTTCTGGCCTGAGCCCCTCTTGGTCACTGGCTTAATAAAGAACTCTAACTTGGTTTAATAAGTGAGGTGGTCAATAATTCTTTCACGTGGACTATAACACATTCAAACCACTCTCTCCCCAACTTGTTATCCTAAACTGTAGTCTCAGATTTTCTAATATTGTGCCATTGCAAAAGCACCCTAACTACTATCACACGCTGATATCCTCCCTCCTACCTATCAATTCATTTGCCATGTGGCTTCAGAATTGCTTTTTCTAAAGTGTTGATATAACCCTATTGTTTTTCTACTCAATATCTTAGTTAACTAGTCAGATCTTTCAAGATTTATTTATTCATTCACATATTTAGTTAATAAATGTTAAGCAGTGTGCAGGCTTCTCGGCAGCATAGCTTCTGTCTCCAATTGATGCTTCAGCATCAGATCCCTCCTGCTGGTCCTTGCATGTGTCATTCTCTTAGTTTGTTTTATGCTGTAGTAGGGATTGAGCCCAGGACCTCATGATACTAGACACTGGTCCACCATGAGCTATATTCCCAACCCTAGACTTGTCCTTCTGTACTCTGGTTTATTGCAGGTAGCTTTTACTTTCCCTTTAAGACTCAGCTAAAACATCACAAATTTAGGATGATGTTCTTGTGTCTTTGATCTAAATCCTTTTGTTCTTTTCCCAAGGCTTCTATAATTAGATCTTCATTTTCTTCATAACATTCCCCGACTATAGAAATGATCCCTGAAAGTATAGTCTTTCTTCATAACATTCTCTAGCCTACCAGGACCTGTTTATGTCAGAAGTCCTCCTCTATTGCTCAACTGCACTGTCTCTCAGCACTCTAAAACTTATTAGGACCCCAAACCACACTAGATACCTAGTACATAGATAGTGCTTGATACAAGTTATTTTTGGAAAGAATGAATGAACTCTGCATAAATAAAATTATAAAATTTATGGTTGTACTCTATTAATAGAAGAGTTTCAAATTTGCAATTAAATAGATGTACTATGCCTTAGTAGTCTAGATTCTACCATTTTAGTTTTATTCTGTCAATGTTGAAAGTGTCCCAAATATTCTCATCTCCAGCCCCTTCTGTTGCCCCTTCCAGGAATCCCCTGGCCTCTTTTGAAATGAAATGCATTCTTATTTCCAATCATTTGGTATTTCACCTGTGTTCACAGTATATTTCTGTAAGCATGTGTACGGAAGTGTGCACATTCCTACTATTTTATGAGATCCTTAAGGCTCCAGGTGCAAGATAGACAAATACATAGACCCCTTGTGCTATGCTAAGTGACTGCATGTAAGATATCTTAGTCTTTTACAGGAAATCTTACAAGGTAGACAACATTGTCTAGTTTTGTAGGTTAATGAAGCTGAAAGTCAGAGATTAAGGATTTGCCAAGGTTAAAATTAGTTAATAAGCTAATAATTAAATTATGAAAAGTTAATAAATGGCAGAGCAAGAGCTCAGAGTAATTTCAGGTTGATTTCAAGGACAATTATTGCCATGTTTGCCTCTCTTCCTCACCTTTGAATCCGGAGAGGTAATGCAGCATCTTCCACATAATCAGCATCAAATTGACAATAAACTTAATCAAGTTGAATCAAGATGGGCAGTTGTCTCCTCTGAAGTTCACTAACCGTATTAGATAAATTTTTATATGGAGTAATTTTCTTCACAAACTTTAATATACATATCAAAAGATACATTATCACTTAGCATTTTTTCCAGCTCATAATTTCTTCCTTCCCCCATCCCCAAAGAAAAACAAATTTTGAATTACAAGAAATGCTGTGATATCTCACCATTCACTTTTTGCTGTGTGCCAGCAGAGCAAAATACACTGAATAATTGGAAGAATTAGATGTTTTCATGATCCGTGTGGGACAGAAGGGGACTCAAGGATTAAAAATCAATAAATCAGGTTTTCTATGCAGGTTAGATGTTAACTAGAATGGAATTTTGGAACTCCTAACTTTTATTTGGTGTAATCAATAAATTCTATACCAAAAAAAAAAAAAGAGCTATGCATTGTTTGATACCTCTTCCTTCCAAAATTGAAAGCTTCATTGGAAGATAAGCTTTATAATCATATCAGATTTTCACTGAGTTTACTAACCTCGGTACATGTGCAATTCTGTTTGGGAAGAAGTTAGGAGGTAGAGGAGGTAAGGCCTCAGCAGAAAGCAAGTTGTAAGGGGGAGAGCCTGCTTGTGCTGTGAAGTCATTGGTAGACCTTACTGAGCTGCATCGGCTCAGCCTGTTTCACAGAGGAATCAAGGAATCAGTGAGCCTTTGCTCAACTCACAGGTGCTGTAAACTGCCATCAAGGTGTCATAATGCTTGCTTAGGGTTTACATGGGGTCACATGGCTCTTCTGAAAGCACAGTTTTTGTGCTTTGTTAAGCTTCTCCAGTGAATATGACGGAAACCCTTCAGCCATTCCAGTGGTGTTAAAACCTTAGAGGGCTAAAGATTCACCCAAGATTAATGGACCTAGCGAATGCTTGGACCACCCCCAAATCAATAGGCAGAGAAAGGAAATCGAAGTAGCTGTCACACCTGAATTCAAATTCACTCAGCACCTCCCACTTCCTTTTCGGCACTCCAGAGATGACATGAGAAGTCAGTTTGCCTACATCTCTGTGTTTTTTGTGAGACCAAGTTTAAAACCCTCAGTTGGAAAGAGAAACTTCATCAAAGTGTCCTAGGGAGGGAAAGTAGGACCAAAGGCCAACAATGAGCAGAACACTGCTGCTTCTACTCACGCCTTCTCTTTGCTTACAATCAATCCCAAGTTATGGATGGTGCAAAGTAAAGCTGCCAAAGAAATCGCAGAGATTACCCATTCACCATCCCTTCCTACAGACTGGATTTTCCCTGAAGTCTAAGGGCCTGAATTCTTTGTGGGTGCCCAGGGTCAGATAAGGACACTTGCAGAGGTGACAATTAACAACTTTGAAGTTTTTCTATAGCCCTTCTGTTTCATCTCAGCAGAGATATGTTTACTGATCCAAATTCTGGCCTAAGAACTACCATTGGTCTGATTAACACCTTTTTTTGGTTTACAGAAGCAAATGGATTTTAGGCCATGTAGCAGAGGTTTTAAAGGAAAGATAGAACACAGAACGCCAGAAAGACCAGAAATTTAAACCCATGGCTCTGGTTCTGGAAAGTTCTCTATTAATCAATTGACATTATCACTTCATGATCATAGGAATAGGCACTCGGTCATGGGATCTATACCAGTTCCTTGGCTTCTAGCTCTGCCAGCTGAGAGGTGAACCCCACAGCAAGAAAGGTATCCCAGGCTTCCTTACTTGCTCTGGTCTTGAAACATTGCACATTTCTTCCCATAACCCTGGTCATCCATGAGTGGGTAACACAAGCCTCCTTGTAGCTCCACTCAGAGTCTTTGGAGGAAGGGAAGGATCTGTGCCCAGAGTTGGAATAGGCTTATGTCCTGCCTGCCTGGGTAGTGTGACCTCAGGCTGTCTATCCAAGCAGAACCAGTTCCAATAGATTGCCCACATGATAAAATCTATTTCTGATGTCTGCCCAGCCTGAAATTGAGAGGGGAGGGGAAGAAATGGGAGCGGACTGAAACAGGCCTCAGAAGCCTCAGGTTGGGGAGCTGCTCTTGATGAATTTTTAAGGTATAATGTATTCTAACCTACAGTATACTATTCTGCTGGTAGACAGATTATGAACACATGGGACTGTGTTAGGGCAAAGCCAGGGGAAACCTTTATACACCTATTCTGAAAAGGTAACCCCACAAGGTTCTATCTAAAGTACTTTTCACACACTTTCCAGAAGTGCAACATAGTTTCAGGTTAAAAATAAAAATGTGGGGCCAGAGATTGCTCAATGGCTAAGGCACTTGCCTGCAAAGCGAAATGACTCAGGCACGATTCCCCAGTACCCATGAAAAGCCAGATGTACAAAGTGGTGCATGTGGCTAGAGGCCCTGGCATACCCATGTTATCTCTGTCTCTCTCTCTCTCTCTCCCTTCCTTTCTCTCTCTTTCTTTTCTTCTCTCCATGCAAATAAATGAAACTTAAGAAAAAGTAAAGCATTACTTCTGTAATGGGACACTTAAGAAAAACAATTTTTACCAATGTACTTCAGTATCACCTTGTTAATATTCCAACAGTTTTAAAGTCAAATTGTTAACTGTAGAAAGGATTCTTATTTGTGTAGGCCTTTTATAGTGGTCCTTAGATATCCTCATCTCAGAGAGAATATAATGACCAACCATTCTGGTTCTCATCTCAGAAAGAATAAAATGGCAGAACAGTCTGGATCTCATCCCAGAGGGGGTGAAACGATAGGCCACTTTGGAGCCAGTTTTAGCTACAGTTCTACAAACTGTATTCTACAAATCATTCCATCAGCCTGGTATTTCTTAGAAAAGGACTCCAGTAGCACAGATTAAGTATGTTTCATTTTTACCTGGACATTCTTAACACATAACTTTGTGAAGGTAGCTAGGGAGACTTCCACACCAATGGTAAATTTCTTTCAATGTCGAAGAGGAAATGATGGCAGCAATCGTTATTTGTGAAGATTAAGGGAGACAGGGTTAATTTTGGCTCATAGTTTGAGGCTACAGTTCATTATGGCGGGGAAGGCATACCAGCAGGAGCTGGAGAAACTAGTCCAATTGCATCTGCAGACAGGAAACAGCTAGGCTTGCCGATGCTCAGCTCACTTTATGCTTCTCACTCAGTCAAGAACTCCGGCCCATGAAATGGTGCTGCCCATGTTCAGGGTGGGCCTTCTTACCTCAATTAACCTAGTCTAGAGCTTTCTCACCGTCATGCTCAGAGGTTTGTCTCCTAGGTGATTCTAGATCATGTCAAGTTGGCAATCAATATTTCCCATCATAACTGTTATAATAGATGAAGACGATGCAAAAACATTTCCCTTGTTTAAAAAAATAGAACAAAATAAAAATGTTTACTCTGGATTGTAAATTTTTATTTTCAGCAAATGTTCTACTAGAAGAATGTATCAATGTCCATCAGCCGATGAATGGATGCAGAAAATGTGGCATATATACACAATGACATTTTATTCAGATGTAAAGAAGAATGGGCTGATGCCATTTAAAGAAGAATGGGTGGAAGAAGAGATCATCATACTAAGTGAAATAAGCAACTTATAGAAATGTCTCATGTTTTCTCTCACCTACAGAATCCAGACTTAACAAACTACATGTGAGATGATGGAAAAAGATGTTACAACTTGGAAAGAAGAAGAGGGCCAGCAGAAGGGAGGCAAGGTGTATGAAGAATAATGCAGAGTGATGTTAAGCAAAAATACATGATATCCATGTATGAAAAGTCTTAATGAGGGCTGGAGAGATTATTGGTAAAGTGCTTGCTTTCAAAGTATGTGGACCTATGTTTGATCTTAGAACCCATATAAAAATTCCAGGCTTGTCCCCAAAACAAAACAGGCTTTTGTCAAAGCTCTTGAATAACTGCCCCAGAAACCACAGAAAGTCATCACAAGAAACCCTGCAAGATCCAAAATGATAACCAGATCCCAGATGGTAGCATGTGAAGTGCTGGTAGGTGCTACATGAGCTGCCAGGGGAAAATGGTCAATGATATTTGGAGAAAGCAGAGAGCACTGATATAAAATTCAGATTGATATCATGAGAATGCTGAACACACTACTTTATGGGAGAGCTCTGTGAATCATGAGGTGATCAGCTATGCAATAGTGGTGCCAAAACCTAGGGGTAATCAACGGCTTTCAAATTGGCCAAGAGATCCACTCAGTGACAAAGAACCCTTAAGTGGAAAAACCCCATGGAGACCAAAAGACTTGGCTCCAAGGGGAAACTCCCACTACGAGAGAACTACAGAGAGGCTACCCCCAATAGAATCTTGTCAAATTAGCAATGTGTATCTCATTTACCCTATACTGATCTCACTCTCCAATGGAGTTTCTGTTTGTATTTTTCAGAAGGCAGTGAGAGAGCCGTGGTCAACCCAACTCCACCAACAAACCACAGGAACATGGCTGACACCCTGGCAAGAGATGAACCACCCCAGGCCTATCTTGTAGGCCCCAAATGGAACCTTTGAGAAAGTGTCATGATAATCATAAGAGATATCACCACAGCAAGACAGATAACCTAGAATAGGTCAAAGAGACAGACAACAACAATATCCAACACAACCCAGAGCAGAAGTCCAGAGACACTCAAGGTCTTAACAATAAAACAGACTTAAAACTCACCCATCATGACTCAGGGAACTATGCAGAAGAGGCAGGGGAAAGATTGTAAGAGCCATAGTGGGGGAGAATATCCAGAGACATTACCCCCCTCAACAACAACACACAAAAGGGGGGGGCACCAGGTTACTTGCTGTGCTACCTATAACCCCCTACTCCAGGGACTGATCTAGTATGCCCATGAGGAGGGTCCCCAAGTGGGCTGGGGACTGGGAAGAAGGAATTGGGGGCACCATCATAATATTTGCTCATACAATGTATTCAGTTATGGATAAAAAAGACAGAAAAAATCCAGGCTTTGTTGGTGGTATGTAATTGTAATCTCAGAGCTGGGGAGACAAAGACAGAAGGATTCCTAGCCATTGCCTGTCTTCTAGTCTGGCCTAATTGGTGTTTCCATGCCAATGAGAGATTTTGTCTTAAGAAAGAAAAGTAAAGAAGGAAAAAAAACTTTAAAAAGTGAACAGTGTTTGGGTGGAATACTACTGGAAGTTGCTATTTGACCTCTACATGCATGCACACCCACACACATGCATACACTCATATGCACACACATATAAAAAAGTCATAATGCAACCCATTATTTTGTCCAGTGAAATACCCTAATTAGAACAAGAAGAACAGAGGGCTGTTAGGATTTCTATCTCAGAGAAGCAGCAGGGGTACCACCTGAGGAGACTGTCATAAATTCCAGGGGAGGTTTAGCTATTCAAGCACTTCTGTCAGAATTGTTCTTTGTTCTTACTGACACCCTTGCTGAAAAGTTCCCTGGCTTTTCTACAGTCTGTTCCAGGTATCTTCTTCCCATTGTGTAGAAAACAAACATTTCAGTACAGATACCCTGAATCATTTCCACCTCATGAGCAGGAGAAAGTTCTAAACATGTAAGAGCTCAAAGTCAAGTCACAATCCAATGCAGAGACACAGTGATAATTAGGATCTGCAATTCTTAATTCTTGCATTTTTGTACATATTTAATATTGAAACTAAGTGGTTGCTGGTTGATGCTAGTCAACAGGTGCATTGCAGTAGCAAATGTCAGCTGTGAGCCATGTGACCATGTTTGCGTTTACACGTGAAAAGGCATTGCTCTGCGTCAAATAATTATTCATCTGAATCAAGTAGCATATATTGTACCTTGTTTCCTGTGGTACATATCCAGTCTGCATATATGGCATTAAGTGTTTCAGTCAGTATTTTGTCACTGCAACAAATACTGAAGACAATCACCTCATAAAGGGAAGAAGTTTCTTTAGACTCAGTTTTGGAGGCTCCAATGCTTGGTGGATGGGCTCTGTTGCTTTGAGGTCTGCAGCGAGGTGGAGCACTGTGGTGAGGAGAGTGTGGCAGAACAAAATTCTGCATCTCATGTCTAGGGTGGAAAAAAAAAGGAAGGAAAGAATAGATTGGAATCCTAGAATACTTTTCTGAGAGTGTATATCCAATAACCTAAAGCCCTCCCACTAGACCCTTCTTTTAAAGATTGTATCACAGGCTAAACTAACAGAAGGACCTTTAGGGAACATCCCAAAGCCAAGCAGCAATAATAATTTTCCACATGTGTCTCTGTTACCCACCTACAAATCAGAGCTTATAAGAACACCTTTTGTGGTGGATTGAATGTGAAGGACTCAGGAATTTATGGTTAAGCTTCCTACTTAGGTTGCCAGCAACCTGCTACAGGTGTCACTGGGGGTTGGTTGGAAGGCAGATCTTTTACTCCAGCCTTGATTGAGGTGTGTAAAAAGATAGTTTGAGCTCTGGCTATTGGTATGTCCTGGCTGGCTTGGTTTTTCTCTCTCTGCTGTGGATGATGAAGTGAGCCAGCTTCTTCTGCCATTGATGGTATTTTCCTTGGATTCTGAAAGTCTGAAATAAAACACTTTCCTCCCATAAGCTACTTCTGGTCTAGTGTCTGTCCCATCATAGAAAAAGTAACTGCAACATTTTCTTCCACAATGTTATTGAAAGCAAATGAGACTTCAGGAGAAAGCACTTGGCCCAGAGGCTACATGTATTATTTATTCATAGATAGTTACAGAATCTGAATCTTATATTTGCCCTTTATTCTTGGAATAACAATCACTGGAGATCTTCAGAAAATATTTTGTCCTTTAGAGCTGAAAGGATTTCTATTATTTTATCAAGAACCTGTATTGTTAGTGATGCCAACTTTTTTTTTTTCAGACTTACACTAAAGCAATGATAAAACACTGAAAGTAAAAAAATGTAATTTGAATTATGGTATTTAAGGTATAAACTATTTTTAGAAGTTTCTGAGGGCTGGAGCAATGGTTCAGCCGTTAAGGCACTTGCCTCCAGAGCCTAAGAACCCGGGTTCAATTCTCCAGTACCCACATAAGCCAGATGTACAAAGTAGCTCATGCATCTGGAGTTTGTTTGCAGTGGCTAAAAGGTCCTAGCATACCCCATTCTCTCTCTCTTCTCTCTCTCTCTCTCTCTCTCTCTCTCTATTTACCAACAAATAAATAAATAAGTAAAAAGTATCTGAGAAAATTTTATATTCTCCAGATCTTAGGAGGAGTATTTCTCTGCTATGCTCTGGGTTCATATTAGAACTGTTAAGTGAATCAGTTAGTCATAATGTCATTTAACCTTTAAGTAATAAGCTTTAAATCTCTTACAAATGAAAAGAAAGTTTATTGATATTGCAAGTAGCAAAATCAATCAATTTAATCTTGTGAATATGAAACCAATAGGCCAGCATATTATGCAGTATATGTTGTATCTTTATTTATTTTGAACTTATGCCAATCTATTTTCACATGGGCATGAGATGGTGTATAATACTCACAGGGTTTAAATTTTCAGTAAAGTTCAAACACAACACAAATAAATCAATAAATCCCATTAAAACCCCCAAGTAACCCATTCTTATCAGTTTCTGGGGATAATCTTCTTTTATGGAAGACAAACAGACCCACCTTCCTCTCACCCATCCTAGTTTGCTTCTTAGCAACTCAGAGTCACCAGGTTGTGGGTATTGAGGGCATGAGCCCACAGATATGAGAGGGTAGACGATTCATACTTGGCTCATGTGTTCTAATGAAGATCTGATATCCATGAATAATATCTTAAGATCATGGCTCTGAGCAGCCATATTTAAGAACTAGACTTAGAATTACTTGACTGGAAGTAAATTGAAACTTTAATACTTATTGTAGTAAATTATATTCCAAGTGATAATTCTTCCTTTTCTACAAAATTATTTTATTGCAAAAATGGCATACTTGCATATATTTCATTCATCACTTCATCATTTGTTGAACAACTTAATTGATGCCAAGCTGTGGGAAACACAGTGGAGGAAGACAGTTCTGAACTTAGACTTTGGGGTCTGGCTGAAAAACGTGGGTTTCAATAGATGTTTAAAACACAGTATGGTCAGACTCGGGTAGCAGAGGGGGACATTTCAGACAGGTGAGGTATGGGACCCCCAAAAGCAGGGATGATATGAAGACCAGAGAGATGGCAGGGAGTCAGTCAGTGTTCAGTGAAGAGAGCACCTTGGACAGTCATTCCCGTTTGTGTTACAAATTCAAGATACTGCAGTGGCAGAGAGGCATGTTAAAATTAACTTTGAAATGTTCACCCTAGTCACGGATAAGAGAAAATCTTTATCCTGAAGTCAGTATGGAGAGACTGGAGGAGTTCAATATGTTCATAACTGGGTTTCAGAAATATTTTCCCCAGCTGAAGGGGGAAAGTACTGAAAACTGTGAAGTTGGGAGAGTTGGACAGGCAGCCACAGAACTTACAAGGGAAAATCATGTAAATATTAAACAAAATCATGGCTGCAGGAATGGAGATTTGTAAAAATGGATTCTACTGTAAGGGAAATAAATCTTTAAGTTTTTCATTAGCAAAATCACATCCTTTTAATGTAACTCTCTTATGCTGAGATTGCTGTCTTTTCCTTTACATAATCCTGGTCTAAGTTCTTTAAGTGTCGTCAAGTAAAACATAGTTCCTGTTTAGTCCTCTTTGGCTACTTTCTCAGTTCTTTGCTCTTATCAACTTCATCAATTGTGGTTCTGAAAAAGAAAATCTGGAGATGTCAAAATCTTAAAAGTTTATCTTTTATTGAATTTCCACAAGACATGAGAGACGTAAGATGAAAGTCTGAATGACTATACCAGCATTAACTAGGCTTCATGCAGGTGACCTGAAGAGTTACTATTTAATTATTTCTCTGTTGTCAGTCACAGTTTTAGCCTCTGGAAAACAATGGTGAATAAAGTCTCTCTTCTCATGGAATTTACTACATATTAGCCATGGGACACACATTGCTCAAAGAAATTAATAAGAAAATATCAGGTGAGCTGTGCAAAGAATTAAGACAGCAACGTGTTGAGGAAAGGTACCAGATGTTACTGTTCTTCCTTCCTTCCTTCCCTCCTTCCTTCCTTCTTTTTTCTTTCTTCTTTCTTTTCTTTTCTTTTCTCTTCTCTTCTTTTCTTTCTTTTTTTTGAAAGTCAAACAGAGCAAATACTTACAGAGCATAAGAAATGGAAAGAAGGCAGAATACCTGTAAACCAGGAGGATTCCAGAGCTGGTAATCTAATTTCTGTTTTTTTCTAATAGTCACTAATGATATAAGAGGCAGTGAGAAAGTAAGAGGCACTGTATGTAGACTGTGATCAGAAGTGATTCACTCCTACAGACTCATGAAACAGAACTTGCTGATTTGTTTGGTCGAATCTTCCACATCTTTCTATTTTCCTGTGCTGTTGAAGAGGGAGACTTACTGCCTCAGCAGATCGTTGTCTCCAGGACTGTGACAAGGATATTACCTAACTCTGGACCACAGCAGAGACTTTAGCTTGTCTTGTCACTCCTTTTCCTTTGGATTCTAACACAGCAATGACTACTTTGCTGAGAAGCCGGGGCCTCACAGGAAGCTGTCGAGAAAGTATCATCAGGTCAGGTTTACCTCAGACAAGAGGCAACTAGTAGAAAGTTGAAGTAGTCATGTTAACAAAATTTCTTTGAATAACCATGAGAAAATATAGTGAAAAGTGTCATTTAGTTTGATCAAGAGTTAAGCAAATTTTAATGTTTGGGTCTTCTATAAAATCTCACAAGTGGGAAGCTGATATCTGCAGTGAGTTGTAAGCTTCTGTTTATGACAGGTATTTTAGATTATTTTGGGTCTATTTGAGTTTTACATTATGCAACTATCCTCCCCCCCACTGCTTCCACAGTGAATAAAGTATAAGAATGGAGAAAGAGTTTAGGAATTAAGCCATTATTGTAGCTTCTATGTGATGTCCCCTTGGTTTTCCCTCTGAGCAGCACATGTGTCCCGATCAGATTCACTCCTCTGTGAGACTAGTGGGATCCATGGTTTAAGCCCTCAGTCTCAACCCGCAGGTATATGACCCTATTGAACCTCACAGGACCTGCTTGATTTTAGAGAAAGCTACTTAGAGAAGTAATGTCTTCCTGATGGTATGGTGCATGGATGCCATGCTGAGAATGTCAGAGCCATTTTGTCTCCACGTAGGGTTTCATGGGAGGACACATAAAAAGGAATAAATACACGGACACTACTGGAGACCCCAGCATGTGAGCCTGTCCACCTCCAGTCACTTTGCAGACCACTAGGGGAAGTTATTAGTGATCCACAGCAGCATATGCATAAACTGTTTATTTCAGCTGGAGGCACACACTTATAATTCTTGATCCTGGGCCACCTGGACTACACAGTGAGACCTGTCTCAAAAGAAAGAAAGAAAATGAAAGGAAGAGCCATACTTCTGTTAATTTTAATTTGCCAGCAACACCAATCAAAAGCATTGCCCAAATGACTCATACAAAAACTCTTTGGTGTGAAACATCCTTGAGTTAGCACAGCAGGGTCCCTGAATGTTTGAAGATTTGACACAGGATTCTGCACATCAGAAAAACATTTTTAATTGGATTCCTCTTATAAGTATATCTCAGGTTTCTTATTAATATTAATGGGATTCAGCTTATGTAACTCTAAGGTTATTGTATCAGGCAACCACAGACAGTTAAAACACTAAAAACTTAATTGAGAATATGCCAGAGAAGATCAATAATTCTAATATTAGCTTGTTATTTTCACTCTCTTTTCTTAAAAGCCTTTGGAGGAGGTAAATGGAGGGACCATCACAAGATTTGCTCATATAATGTATCTAATTATTGACAATAAAGATATTTTTAAAGAAGCCTCTGGAAACTATTTTCCCTCTATATAGATTGAGACCATAGTATTTTCTGGAAATAATGATGAATAATGTATGTAAGGAGGGGGGGGTCTCCGTTCATGAGAGAATGGTGAGTAATTACTACCGTGGTTTTGGAAGGCACATTGAAACATGTCTCAAGGATATAGTAAAAGTTTAAAACTTCTCTCCTGCACTTTTCCCAGGAAGTCAGTTAGCTGAAGAAACAAACCTCAAGCCCACAATGTTGCTGAAGTACAGTCAATAGTTGAAATCAATTGAGTCTTTAATTGCACCCCACACTGCTGCATCTGTTTGCATCATTGCTCTGGAGGTGGAAAAAAGAAGCTGACTTAAGTAGTTTTACAGAAATTGCTTAATAATTAATTCACCTTCTCAAAGGTGCCCAGAGCACTCAGGGTGAGACAGACTCTGACTAAGGATAACAAAATTGAATTACGCATCTCTGTTTTGTGTAATCTTGACGAAATTAGTTCATCTGGTGGTTTTTGTACAGAATAGGATTAGTCGTCATGACAGTATCTCCATCTTTCATTTGGGTTCTGTTAGTGCATGGAAAAGGTTACATAAATTGAGTGCATTCCCTTTTCAGGCCTAGACATGCTAGCTCATCATTTAGCTGAACATCTTTGAAGATTAATGTCTATAAATATGGTAGAGAAAGTGCTGGTGGTTTGTTCTACTGTAACTTCATCATTATGGCTTGGTCTCTTGCATTAAACTGTGTGAGCTGATGATATTACACGTGGATAAAAATGTATATCAAAACACTTTTGTGTGTCATGACATAAGAAAGCAAAATAACAGAGTCAGGATGTTGTAACAAATCTTGTATTTTTCCCAGATATTGCTTAGCTAGTAGAGTAAGAAATATAGAATATGAAGTTATATTTTCAAAATCAGAATGAAAAGTAGGTGTAATGGTTGATCATCATTGTCAACTTGACTGGGTTTGGAGTCACCATGGAAACATGCCACTGGATGCATCTGTGGCAGTGGCTCTAGAAAGGTTTAAGGGAAGGGAGAACTCACTGAATGTGGGTGGCACCATCGATGGCCTGAGGGCCTGGACAGAGTTCCAGCTGAGCACCAGCTTTGAGGTCTCTTTGCTTCCTGCCTCTGGATGCAATGGGACCAGTTGTCTCACACTCCTGCTGCCATGACTCCCCTTCCATGTGGACTCTCTCCAAGTCCTCAAACTGTAAGCTAACATAAACCCTTCTTCCCTTACGTTGCTTGCTGTTAAATATTTGATCATAGCAATGATAACAGTAACTAATAAAATAGGTTGCATTCTTTTAATTTTTGAACCTTCAATACACATAAAGTGCTGGAAATATCTCTGGTAATGCAATAAGCTTTTAACAATTACTGATAAATAATTAGGATTATATTGAATATCTTGAATTGACTTATTTGATATAGTCTCTCTATTTTCACCAAGGACTTGAGTCAGTTTAAAACATATATACCATGAAAAGTAATCAACTTGAGTAAATGAGACTAATTAATCAGAGAAAGTATTGGAAGAAAAGTGGCAAACACAATGCTGATGCATAAATGCTAGAGATGAGCGTCAGTTATCTCTGTGGGTCCCAGTGGCCAAAGCAAAGCAGAAAACAAGATCCATTACACAGTCTTCAGTAACACTGAAATAAAACAAAAGTGGTTATTCCGAATAACCTAGGGCATCTTGGGGTGGCATCCTGAGGACCATATTCTGTGTATTTATGTATGCCACAACTATGCCAACATTACCAGTTTGGTACAGATATTTCTTGAAGCATTCTACAATATCATTTGGCAAAGTCAGACTAAGGCATATTTAAGTGAAACAATTCCTAATGGTGTGAAGCAGTGCAATTTACACGTGTGGGTCTCTGGCAGGAATATTTAGTTCTCATAATGAGGGGAAACACTTTGGGATCAGACACACTAACCACAGGATCTCTGCCTCTGGACCACTTCTGTGGACCTCATCCAAAAAGCACAGATAACTTACAGGTGCATCTGGCACTGTTACAAGCAAACTATTAGGTAGATGTTGGCAGCGCCCCAAGCACAGAGTGCTCCAAGGATGGTCGCTTTCTTTGGAGAATGAGAGGAGTGTTGGCTTTTTGTCCTGCGGGCATTTCTGCTGGTGCAGCTCTCCTGGGGTGGGGCTGGGCGGGGAGGGAGGGGGATGCATAAGAGACCGTGAAAGTTGCCAAGAAGCTAAGTCAGCCAGTGACTGATGACAGAGCCCATGGGTAGCACCAGGTTCTCTTCAGCTCATGTGTAGGAGGACTGGCCAGCACACAATAGAGAAAGGTGGGTAATGAGTGTTTCCAAAGAAAGCTGCAAAAATCCTCCTCAGAAAACATCTCTTGTTGCTTCAATTTATAGATCAATAGTAACTGAGTCATACCTCATGACTTCAACCAATTTGGCCTGAAACAATTTCACAAAAAAGGATAAACTATCTGTTTATGTCATTGTCAAAATAATTCACAACATAAATTCACACCTTAGGCAACATTAAATCTTAGTACTAAATACTGAATACTTAATACTAAGTCACAAGTCCTCTGTGATGAATTTACTACAAATATTGTTACTAATTACTTAAGACTAAGAATATCCTGATGCTAGTGTTTGCTTTTGCTCATAATTTAAAATAATTAAACTATTTTAAAAAGAACAAAGTGAAACATTCAATTTTTAAAATTTAAGTGCATTGAAACAAGAAATAAAAACTATAGTTGCTTTCCTAATAAAATAGAAGTGTTGGCATTTGTTTGCAGACCCTCACTGCTAAACCTATCTGATTTTTCTGAGTTCTTAATAAAAAAAAAAGTAACTTTTCTTTTTCTCTCTTTCTACTTCTTTGGATCCTGACCAAAAGTGTAAGCATGCTTGCTCATAAAGTCTGGATTTTCTCACTGCTTCTCTGAAGATGTCTCCCCTCCCCACCCATGCAACTCCATTGATGAACCCGCCTGCTTTCTAGACCCTTATTCAGTGACTTTCTTCCTATTCTCAATCGACCTCCTCCCAGCTGCTGCTGAATTATAGCTTGTCTGCCCTATGGTTTTTCTCTCATAGGCTAATAAAATTATCCTTGAGTATGTGTATGGTTTACTTAGTTTTTTGAGGGAAGTCACTGAGATTTAGGCCCCTCATTTTCTGACCTTTTCATTTTTTTTTCACTTGTCCTGTTAGCTGAGGAAGAGAGTTGTTGTATTAGGAAAAGAGCCCAGAAAGACGCAGTTGCTGTTGTAGCTTCAATGGGTAGACTGTTCCTAGAAGCCAGAAGTGCCAGAGATACTGGCTCATCACAAAAGGAATACTAGATTTCACTCTCAATTGGGACAAGATAGCAGTGTTCCTTCTCTTCTGGGGATAGGAACCTACATGCTGTCATGACCTCCATAAAACTAGAAAGCTCTGACAAACCTTTGTACTCTTAGAAACGTTAAGCCACATGACTTATTCATAATTTAGGCAGAATTATTTTTACTTAATAATCTTTCCACAGGCCCTTGTGACTAATGGATTTTTTAACACATTTGGATGAATGATAGCAGAAAGGTGGAGTCACTAGTGAGTCAAGATAAAAGTAGTCACATGTTACAGTCAAGTTCAGAAATTACAAAGAGGAAGAGTTCAATGCTGCCTTTCACAGGGCTTCCTATACATAGCTGTGCTACATAGTGTTGCAGTCAGCTTTCTAGTTGCTGCACAGAACCCAAACAAATGCGGCTTGTGGAGGAATGGGTTTATTTGGCTTATGGACTCGAGGGGAGACTCCATCCTGGCAGGGAAAACGATGGCATGAGCAGAGGGTGGACATCACCTCTGCCACAGCACTGGAAACAGCGGCAGGAAGGTGTGCCAAACACTGGCAAGGGGAAGCTGGGTTATAACCCCATAAATCCGCCCCCAACAACACAACTCTAGTGAGGTTGTAATTCCCAAACTGCCATCAGCTGAGGATCGATCACTGAGAACACATTGATTTGTTTGTGAGGGACACCTGGATCAAACCATGACAAATAGGAGAACAGCTGAGATGGATTTATGAACATATAATTTACTGATACAAATGCTAAATGGAGACAAGGTTTAGGACATGCAATTCATGGACCAGAAGTTTTCTTTTTGTAAAGCAGATTCTAAGACTTCATCCCACACCTACTAAAATAGGCATCAGCTTTCCAGGGGATGTGAATGCAAATTAATGTCAGAGGCCATAGAGTGCAGTTATAAATGCTCATCACAGGAAATATTTGGGCTTGATCACCTGATTCCTGTTCTCATCCTTCACCTTGCACACCCTCCTTCCTAGAGCTTCTTTCAAGGAAGCTTCTTTCATTTGCATATGATCTTGTTATAAAATGATTAAGATTAGGAAGAATCCATGCTAGAGCAACTGGGAAGGGTGCCAGTGCTTTGGATTTAGCTAGAACCTTTCTCCATTTGGAGCAACTCCAACTGTGAACTTGGCCTGCCTCACTCTGGTTGATCACAAGAATCTCTATATTTATCTAGTTTGTCTCACTGCCTTGCTGAAAATGTAATCTTCAGAATTCACTGACACATATTTAGTTTACTATGCTGTCTTCCTTACATATAATACATTTCCTTTTAGATAAGCAGTACCTACAATTACCTTACTGACTGGTGTCTTTGCTAACTTCCTATTAAAAAAACGATATTCTTCTTTGTATTCTTTCTCTCTTCTTTATGTTAAAATCAATGGTTCCCAGTCCACACATGAGTACATCATAAAAGTTTGTCTTAAAGACTTTTATTTGGACTTAAAATTCACATTTCCAAGAGAAATTATAAAAACTGTGGTTTTCCAAAATAATGACATAACTGTAGTACTATTCATTTACAACAAAAAAGACAAAGCACAAAGAAATATTAGATATTTCATCTAAAAGGACGGGCTCCCCATTTCTGAATGTAAACATATGCAGGCTCCATTGGATTTCACTCTGTCCTCCTGGTTCCTTGGAGGTCTGAATGAGTCAGAAAAAAAGTTTTCTTATTTTCTGAGTTTCTGATATAATTTTCTCTTTGTTCCATACTTCAAAATTGTTCTCTCAGATCAATATCCTGTTTCCATGAAAAAAGGGGGGGGGGAGGAGATCCTCTTAGCAAGGATATCCTGGTGTCTGTAACTTACTAAAGAGCTGTGGGCAACACTATGGGATTGAATGGCACCCGCTCCCTCCTTGGCTCACTCATCACGCTGCTCAGCTTGCCAAGCCTTCTCTCTGGACATATGGGTCTCCAGGAAATGCCCTCCTCTTGTCCCTTCCTGCCCTTCTACAGCATCTTTCTGGTGGTGCAGCAGTGCCAGAGCCCTGCCTTCCTGGCCCTTAGCTCATCTCCTCCTGCCATCCAGCTGGCTCTGCACAGCCGTCTCCCTGGGGTCTAGTCACTGCTCTGCCCCACTGCCTCTCAGGCTAGAGCCTCCTGCTCCCACCTGCTCTCAGTCACTGCACTCACCTGTGAAGATTGCACATCATGCCCACACTTTCCACAGAGACAAGCTCCCTTATTAAACTTTAACAGCTGACCAATTGGTGCTCGCCTCCATTTCCAGCCAGGACCTGTCTAAAAGGAGACTTTTCTTACCAAGCAGCTAAAAGGATGATTCAGAAATAGAGCAAATCACAACAAGCTAATGGGAAAGGTTTCTCTAGCAAATGAACAACTGAAAAATAGCTTTCCTGGGCTGTTGAAACTGATCTAGGTTTGGGAGTTAGACAATAAAAAAGAATAAAGCAAGCCAGTTGTGGTGCTCATGCCTGTAATTGAGGCTAATCTGGGCTAAAGAGTGAGTTCTATGTCAGCCTGGGCTAGAATGAGATGTTGCCTCAAAACACAGAATAGATTAGAAAAAAAAGAAAGAAGGAAAGGAAGGAAGGAAGGAAGAAAAGAAGGAAGGAGAAGGAAGAAAGAAGAAAGGCTGGGCAGGTGGCCCAGTAAGAAGGAGCCCTTTGACTTGGAGCCACACCATCATGATATTTTTGGTCCCCCACCCAGTCCTGTAGACATATGTCCATGACTCTTGTTGCTCCTTGGGGGGAAATAGCATTTTCACTGATCTATAATATATTTTCATATCCTAGAATTAATCCAGACTTAAACAAATAGATGAGAGGAATGTGTTATCTACTCAGATTCATGGAATCTCAATGCTGGGGAAAAGCGAGAAATTCTTTTAGAGAAGAATTTCAGGGGGAAAAGGGACTCAAGAAAATTCATTAAGTGTCAGCTTCAGGAGAAACAAAGCAAGCACACATTTGACCCAGAGTGGGAATCAGTTTCATGAACATGGAAACAGTCTCAGAACACATGGAGTTACTTGTAATCAATGAATTTACAAATTATGATAATTAAAAAACCAGGTAATGGCCCTTAAGAACTAAGTCAATTACACTGATATGATCCCAGGTAACTTGGCCTTAAACAAAGTGTTGAGTCTCTTAAAGGGATTTATTTTCCTTTGAGAAGCAAGTGAAAAGTTAACAGTTAATGCGGAATCAAGCCTGTCTATAGCTAGCTCTTGCAGAACTCAGTTTTGCAAGGAAAATATTAAGTATAGAAATCAGAGAGCAAGAAACCTGATGCTGAATTCCTGAACATCACTATGATGTCTGCTAGGACGGTGAGGCAACACAGGGCAGTGTGGGAACACATTGCTGTGGTTACCTTATGTAACATTTCAGAAAGAGCTGTTTGTGATAAGAAAGAAGCTGCATAGGAGACTCTCTTACAATTATTACTAACTACTAATGCTTGTTCTCCTTTTTCAGCCATATTTGCAGACTTCTAGGTATCTTCAACATGGTGAGGGATTTGTGTAGTCGAAATAGACATGATGAATAGCTTGAAGGTTATAGTTAGCAAAAATGTTCAGGAGAGAATTTGGGTATGAATAGAACAGATAATGAAAGCTTTCATTTCAGCAGTGATGAAATTCAGCAGAACCAATAATAGAAAAGAATCTATATATTGAGGCAATTATTACAATCTTCCACTTTGTTTTCAAGAGAAGTTGGAAAAATAGTTCTCATTTTGTATTAAAATGCATTTTACTTTGAAATATTAGCTAATAAATAAACTGACTCTGGAATACTTCTCAGGAAGTTCACTGTATCAATATTTAAAGAGTAGAATTTCTTTTTGAGAAACCGATGCCCACTTAATCTTAGGTATTATACAAAATTGAATTTTTGAATCTATAGATCTTGGTATATTCAGTGGAAAATTTGGTTGGCTTTAGATTAAGGTGAAATTCTACATTGTGGGTACTTTAAGTCATGAAATGTCATAATGATGATCTACAACCAAAATGTTTTAGATATTTTGTTCATTTGGAAGGTAAGTTGATTTTAGAATCTTTCAAGTGTTTGAGCAGATAATAGGTATAGATATCTTAACAAGACCCCATTAGCTTTAGGTATTTGAGGTGAGAGTTCAACTTACCTTTTTGATTTAAAAAATATTTCATTCCTAGAGGACCACAATTTGTGAATGCTGCTACTGCCTCCTTGATTGTGACTTCCCAACCCCAGGCTTTTTCCACAACAGTCAGAGCCAGGACACACTTAGTTTGAAATGGTCCCTCCACCAATGGGTACCTATCAACTTTCTCCAGTGCCGGAAACCATTGGTGTGTTGGAGCACTGTTTTGCCTTGCTCACATACCAGTGGAAGGCAGCCACTCAGCCAGGTTTCCATCATCACGTCCTGTGGTAGCTATTGGAAACCAATCACAAGCCAAAATGTTGCTATCTATTGCATTTGTTGTCTCCGGCCATAGCACCCTGAACACGCCTGATCTCGTCTATTGCATTTGTTTGGCTCTTATGATTTGCAGTAAATGAATAGTTTTATTTTGACTCTTCTTTTCCACACTGTCCTCTGTTTGAAAATATTTTGAGCCAATAATAAAATGCTGGCATTTGATCATTCTCAGAAACCCACTAAGGGAAGACGGATGTTCATGCTGTTAGCTCCCGAGGGCTGCTGTGGCAGAGTGCCACAGCTGGGTGCAAAAACAGCATTCATTGTCTTTTGTCCCATAGGCTTGAAGTTGGAGACAAAGACATTGACCTTGTCATGCTCTCTTTGAAACCTGAAGGAAAGAACCTTTTCCGGCCCTTCCCCAGCTTCTGATCCTCTGCCAGATATCTCTGACCCTCCTTGGCCTGTATGCATCACTCTCCCAGCTCTTGTTAATGTGCTCCGTGGTGCTCCCCTGCGTGTCTTCACAGCACCTGTCCTCTGCCTAGGGATGTCCTTGTGACTGAATTCCCCTTTGTTGAGTGACACCAGTCATATTGCATTAGGGCCATCCTAATGATCTCCTTAATATGAGGTTCATATTTCCTTACAAGGTCACATTCTGAGGTTCAGGCTATCAGAATTTGGCCTATATTTTTTGACTCACAACTCAGTTCACAACACAGGTTATTGGCATTTATTCCTGAGTCAGACCTTTGGAAGCTATGTAAGTCGTTGACTTGTAGTTTTCATATGGTCTGTATCTTATTTCAAAATGATGATGCAAGGGTATTTAGAGAACAAAGATTAGGCATTACTGCTGTTTGCATCTGCTCTAAGATGTACTTACTTCAGCCCCTCCTATTTTAATGTCTTTGACATCAGAGAAATTGAGAATTAGGGCAGGTGTTCAATGGTAGTGGAGGAGGTAGGTACTAGTGATTGGAGGAGTCACTACAATTCCATATTTTATTCCAAAGCAAAGCCTAAATGCTTTATGAAAGCTTAGGAAGAAACAGAGTTTCTTCCTAAGCTAGGTTATATTCTGTACTAAAATTCAGACAATAGATTGCTTATCATATGTCAAGCAAAATGATTAAATCGATAAGCATCGAGAGACCCTTTGAGGTCCAGAATGGTATCCAGCCCCCAGATGGCAGTTAGTGTAGTGCTGGAAGGCACTGCACAAGCTGCCAGGGGAAGCTGATCAATGACAGCGGGAGTAAACAGAGACCACTGGCATGAAACACAGTCTGCATCTGCGGCCATGAGTAGGCTGACGACACTTCCTACTGGGAGAGAACAGCGAACCAAGAAAGGATCACTTGTGCAATGGAGGAGCCTGGGCCTGGGGGAGACAATCAACAGCTTTTAAATTTGTCCAAATATTCCACTTAGGGAGGGGGAGCCCTTGACTGGAACTGGGGAGTCAGGGCAATATGCACCGGATCCCGTACTCTTGGTCTCCCATGAAAAATGCACTATGGGAGTGATTGATGGGGAGGCTACTAAAAATAGAATCTAGGTAATCCAGAATTGTGTATATTTGTTAACCTATACTGATCTCACTCTCTGATGGAGATCATGTTTGTAATTTTCAGGATGCAGCGAGAGACTTGTGGCCAATCTAACTCTACCAACAGACCGCAGGCCGATAGCTGAGATCCTGACAAGAGATGAGCCACCACAGTCATATCGTGGAGGATCCATATGGAACCCCACAGAGAATGAGGGGATGAACAGGGGACCCACAGCCACAGCCATTCAATCAACACAGGATAAGCCAGGGTGACAGAAACCAACAATTTTCGACACAAAGACCCCCCTAAGCTCACAACATTAAAGTAGCCTTAATACTCACCCACCACGACTCCGGAAACTGAGCGGAAGAGGGGACAGAAAGATTGTGAGAGCCATGGTGGGGGAGATGATCCAGAGACATGGCCCCCCTCAGTAACAACACACTTGGGCCAGGAGAACCGGGCTGAATACTAGGCTATTCATGGTCACCTGTCACAAGGACTGATCCAGACAGCCCACGGGGGAGGATATCCAGCTGATTGGGGATGGGGAGCAGGGGCATTGGGGAATTGGGGATAACAACTCATTGTTGGCCCACTAAATAATGTAACTCATATGGACAAAAAAAAAAAAAAGGAGAATTTGCCCATCACTCATGACCAGAGATAAACTACAATGCAATGAGAAGTGATGTGATCAACTCATATGGTCACACATTCTAGTATCATGGTCTAGGACTGTGCTATTATTAATTGCAAGAGTTTCTTCTATTTTAGTTGTCATCAAATTATGGTCTTATAGCTGATGGCATCTTTGACTAAATAAAATGTTTCTTTTTTTAACCCACTAACTCATGAGTTCTTACACTTCTTGGAATAACAAGAATTTATTGATTGATGGCATGAATATTATTAGTTAAGTAGAAACTTTCCCCATTGATATGGCTGGGAGGACTGGAAGCTGTCTTCATATGAACCAGAGTAAGATGGTATATTCTTTTAGTATGTCTGCAGTAAGTGTTTTGAAAATAAGATTTAAGTTCAGAAATGAAATAAAAGGGAGCTTTGGCCCCAGAGAAAATGGAGGCACAGAAATAGAAAGGGCTTAGACATGACTCACTTGCTCTTGTCGTCCATATGAAAATCAGTAATAGGATGGGGAAGGCTTGTCTCATTTCTCTCTCCTTCTGCAAGACACCACTTTAATCATTTGCATGGATACATGCCTGGTGAATAGAGCATTCTAAGACACTTATTGTGTCATGATTACCACTTGAATGTCTAAGCATCCCTCCTTGGTCACCACTCTTATCATCCCTTGATTATGTTGAGGGAAGATTTCTTCCCCACACTCCAGGTACACATCTTGCCATTCCCATTGCAGTGGTTTGGCATTACTATATACTTTTCATGGGTGGAAGCGTATTCTTCAGCTTGGTGACGTTAAGGGGTGAACTGTTATGGGATAGGGCCTAATGAGAGGTCATTATGTTATTGAGGGCATGGTCCTCCAAAGGGATTAAGACAGTTTTTATGAGCTCTTCTTAAGGCAGTACAAGGTGGCTTCCCAGCTTCCTGCCTCACTCTGTGATCTCTCTCTTTCTCTCTCTCTCTCTTGTTTCCTCCATGATGCATCCACCATGACATTGGATGGCTCAGAAGACTCAGAATGGGTGTCATTTAACAAACCCTTTTCTTTACAAATTACCAACTCTCAAGGTTTTTTTTTTGTTACAGCAATGGGAATATGACATAAATATCCAACATTCATTATATATATATATATGGCTAGCAAATCCCCCAATTTTGCAAGTGGCTATAAAAGTATATCCATTTAAATTGCTGATGATGAAATGCTTATTAATTTTATATTTCTTCTCATCAAAAACTTAAATATGCTTCATTTTAATATTCCCTTTATAAATAGTGAATATTTATATGTGCATAAAAGGGGGATTGATTTATTATTTATTTCACATCTAATATGTATGTCAGGTATCAATTCAGTGAGTTCCAGGTCCTTAAATACTTCTTTTCATTTAAACCTGAAACAACTATATGAGCATCATTATCACAAATTACATTTCATTATGAGGAAATATAGGTACAGAATCCCTACAAAGCTATGCATGAAAGTTTAGAACACTCTAGCTCCCAGTTATTTGTCTGAACATTCTTAGGTGTTTCATAGCATAAATTAAGTGGTAAATATCTAAGATAATTAAAAATTCATAAACTACCTGATTAAGGACTTTTTTTTTTTGATTTTTTAAGTTAGGGTCTCATCTTAGCTCAGGCTGACCTGGAATGTACTCTGTAGTACCAGGCTGGCCTCAAACTCACAATGATCCTTCTACCTCTGCCTCCTGAGTTCTAGGATTAAAGGTGGAAGCCACCATGCCTGAACCCTTTATAGTAATTACAACTATAAGAAATAGATACTCCCTGAGGGTTTCTTTTGGGCAATGAAAGGCTCTTACTGTGCAAAATAACTCACAAAAATTTTCTTCCCTCTTTGATAAACAGAAAACTCGACACAAAGTTTTAAGTATTTTAAGTATTTGGTCTCAGGTTACTGAACTTGCCACTGGGATCAGGATTTAGGCCAGTCTGTCCATCTCTAATATAAATATATATATATATACATATATATATAATATATTCTAGATGCTACATATACCTTAAGGCTTCTGATCAGTCTGAAGAAAGGCGTAAAAGACAGCCATGAGTGTAGCCTTATTCCAAACTTTTCCTCTCTGCTATCTGATGACACAATGAACTAATTTTATGAATTGTATCTGGAATGCCTCACTCCCACCTTTTGAGTTTTATCTTCTACTTCCCACCTCATCTTCTCCACCCCAAGCATGTGGAATGTCACTTCCTCTCCTCCCCAACACATACTACCACTCACAGTCGCCCCCTGCATCCTCATACTCTCAACATACACACATCATTTTCCTTGTTCAAAGCCTCCCTTCAGCATCCCAATTATTTAGAGTACCCCTGCTCCAATCCCAAACCACCACCTCCCCCTACTTGAGTAGAATGAATCACATCCAACCTCCCCAGGAAACTTTCCCTCATGGCCTCTGAGCCCACTCGTTGCACAGCGCCCCAAGGCTGGAATACACAAGCTTCTGTGCTGGACATTTCCATTGCCTCTTGCAGGCTGCTGGTATGAATCCTCTCTTGGCGTGAGGCAAGTGTGGCTAATGAGCCCCAGGGCTCATGGAGTGCTTGGCATACATCTGCTCTTGGAAAGCATGCAGTCAACAAGGAAATGAATGAATCCATGAAACAGAACAAAGTGGAAAATCCTCCTTCATCCCCATCTAGATTTTTTTCATGGATCAGAAATACTTGTCAGGCATTTTGAGATTTCCCATCTTGCTTAGCCACGTGACCTGTGGCAAAGATTTAAATGAGGGAAGACTTAAAGGTTGGAGCTGGTGTGGGTAGCACTGGCTGTCACAAGAAGCTAGGGAAACAGGTATATTCTTTCCCCTTCTTATTGGCAAAAATCTGTGCCAGACAAGAAGCCTGACATGACAGACATGTGCCACTATAAACTCCCAGAGGGGCATCATCCATTCTGTGTGGACTGATGAACAGAAACAAGGCTGAGGAGATGCCTTGCTTGCTATTCAAGTATGACAACCTGGGCTTAGGTCCCCAGAACCCACATGAAGCTGGGCATGCTGGCCTGTGCCTATAATTCCAGTGTGCCTACAGTGAGATGGCAGAGACAAGAGGATCACTAGAAGCTTGCAGACCAGCTAGCTTGGCACACACAGCCAGGGAACAACAAGAGTCTGCCTCAAACAAGGGGAGGTGAGGACTGACAACTGAGGTTGTCCTCTGACTTCCATGTGCACTGTGACATGTGTGTGCCTGTTCTCTCTCTCTCTCTCTCTCTCTCTCTCTCTCTCTCTCTCTCTCTCTCTCTCTCTCACACACACACACACACACACACACACACACACACACACACACACAGAGACACCATACACACTATGAAGTAGAATGCTCTGATGTGAAGAGAAAGTTTAGACAATCTACATGCCAGCCTCTTCCTTCACTGCTTGGCAAAGTATTAAAGACATTTTTTGTTTTCCGAGGACTTTTACAAGTGGATTGATGTTTGACTAAATCCGACTGTGGCCTTTGCTGCCAATTTCCCTGCCTATTCACTGTGGGGGCTGTGCAGTGCTTCGAACAGAAAAGACTGAAAGGAGGGTTACCAAGAGAGTTATGATGACATGACAGATAAATGCTTAGTCAGGCTCCAAACAGAACCTGGGGAGTCTAGATATGATCCCTAGCCCAACCTTTGACTAGTCATAGGAGTTGAACAAGAAATTGGCCTGTGGGTCAGTTTCATAACCTGCATTATGGGAAAATGATGCCTGTTTCACGAGGTTATTATGAAGAATAAAATAATGGACGGGGGGAATTAAGTTCATATCTAAGAGAGAAAGAGAGAGAGAGAGAGAGAAGCTGCTCAATTAATAAGTCCATCTTCATTGATTAGCTTTCTTCAGTGTTCATCAAAAGATATGGTTTTGAGTTAATCATTCTAACCACCAATTTAATTGCTGGCCAAGTGAGATACTAGGTTATTAAATTATCTCTCATAAGGTATTTTAAAAATATTTAAGAGACTGGAGAGATGGCTTAGCAGTTAAGGCATTTGCCTACAAAGCAGAAGGACTGGAGTTTGATTCCCCAGTACCAACATAAAACCAGATGCACAAGGTGACATATGTGTCTAGAGTTTATTTGCAGTGGCTGGAGGCCCTGGTGTGCCCATTCTCTCTCTCTCTTTCTCTATGTCTGTCTGTCTGTTTTGCCTCTTTCTTTCACTCTTTCTCAAATGAATAAATAAATAAAATATTTTAATATTTCATAATCCTCAACAGAAATAATCATGATTGTTTGGAAGTTCCCAAAGAGGACAAGAACAACATTATGAGTGAAACCCAGAACCAAGTTGATGGCTATGGCCTGATTTTTGCTGGCATTCCTCAAAAAACCAATTTAGGAAGGGAGCATAGTGCAGCCAATGGGATTGGGTCACTCTTAAGCCAATGATTTCAGGACTCATAAAGTTCCCAAATGCCAGTTCTCATTCCTGTGCATCTCTTAAGAATCAGACTTTCTGGGGTAACTTGTATTCCTTCCTGTGGAGCAGGCCTCTGGTCCAATCAGAGAGCAGCTGGTTTCCCCCATAATGGACATGCCACTATTGTACCAGTTGGTGCATTTGCTCTGGCTGGCCGGGAAGGAATACATGCCTGGTACTAAAAACCTTGTCAAAAGCCTATGGATGAGGAAGTCAAGCCCTAGGGAAGTAACAGCTACTGTTGTCTGGATAAATTGTATATATTATGCCCACCAAACTGCCCTCTAAACAGTTGTTTGTGCCCACATACTAATGCTACTCTCACTTTTGGTTAGAGAAGCTTCTCTTTTCAGAAGGTGGTGACCACTTGGGGTGACTCAAAAGTCACCATAATGCTGAGAAGTGACAGTGGAGTGTTCAGCACCAAGTTAGCCATCTTTATCACAGCCTTAAAAGCTCAGAGAACATTGCCGAAGAGGTGGTATGAAGAAAGCAAAAGCCAAATGAAGGGAGAGTTGCTTACAATGTCATCATCCAGACACAAAGTGGCCTTGATATTTATGACTTCATAGTAACTGATGCTATCTACACCAGACCTGCATAATAAGAGGAAAAAAGTGATGGCATCAAAATAGAAGTGAGACTAGTTGGGAAAGAGAAGGGATTGAGTGAGGAGAGAAGGTTAGGAGGGGACAAGGGAGGGCGGTAGAAGGGATTATGACCATGGTCTGATCATGGTCTATATTTATGGAATTGTCAATATATAACTGTTTTTCAAGAAGGTGGCCTGTGAGTAAAATCCCTCATTGGGTTGTTCTCTGTGTGCCAAATACAGTTTTAGTCTAATCCTTTCTAATCCTCATTCTGTACAGCAATCCCACAAAGCAGGAACTATAGTTATCTTTTAGGACAGGTACAAAGATCAATGAATTGCCCGTGGTCACAAAGCACTAAGTATCAGCACCAAGGTTTGAAGCCCAGTGGCCTAGTTCTGAAAGGTTTTTACTTTTATAATCATTTGAAGGAAAATTATTCATTCAATATATTTCTTCTTGTATTATGTCCCCAGCAATACATCTTCGACTAAAAACAAGTCCAAGTCTGGAATTTGCTTGAGAAATTAGCAATCAAATAGTCAGCTATAGTGACATTTGAAAAGTTTAAGGCTAGAGGAGGCCCTGGCACCCACTCTTGCCCATATGAAGAGTTTTTAACATGTGGGTTAACTAAACCATGGTTAAGTATAGTCCTTAAAGCCAGGCTATCTACATTTCAGTCCTATACATATGGTATGACAGCTAATATCATGTGACTTTAGCATGGTGAACTTGGGCATCCTCCTGTAAAATGGGGTCCAAGTCAGATGCTAGGAAAATGAAATTGACAGCCAAGTAATAAGGCACACAGTGAATGCACAAAGTGCCCTGATGTCCCATAGCTATTGAGTGCCCTTTGACAACCCTAACACCATCTGTGGCTGAGACACGTGAGCAGAGAGAATCATCCAAGTGTCTTCAATTTAGTAGACTTGTAGTATTAATAGCCCTTCAAATGCTGAGCATCCCTCACTAGAGACACACCTACAGCCCAAACCCAGAAAAACATTAAATTCCTAGACCGTCAGAGGAGCTTCTTTATACTCATTTGCTGTTGACTAGCTGCTTGATAAAAGTGAAAGAGGAATGAAAAAAGGTTTGTTTTCATATGAATTTTTCTTTTATTTATTTCACTAAGACTACTTGATTTTTTTCCTTTACAATTACTTTTATGAGAACTTTTCTATTTATTTATTAACAGAAACAGAACGTAATCACTTGTGGAATCCTAAAACTTTCAAAATCAGCCTTGAGGACACTGTTAATCTTCTTTTCCCTCACACCTATCTTTTTCTCCAGTGTACATATTCCATAATTATATTTAAAGTTTAAATCTTAATCTCACTGATCAAATAATCCCGACTTTTAATTTCTCCAGGGAGTTGGGGAGTGAAACCTAGTCTCTATTATCCTTGTTGCTATTAAGTCATTTGTACGGGAATTTTAGAATGAAGTTTCTACAGTGTCAATGCTCTGATCAAGAAGGCCAACACAGTTGTCCTGTCTTGGATGTAAAAATAAAAGAAAGAAAAAAGAAATGAATTGACAATATCAACATTTCAATGGCAACATCTTGACTTCTTATTGAAGCTTCCTAATGTATCTGTGTTAAAATATCAAGTATAAGTTGCTCTAACACTTATCTTCCTCACTTCTGTCACCTGAACTGATAGGTGGCGAAGGAAAACCTGAGAGACAAAGAATGAGTGTCATTGGCAGATGAACTGTGACTGAAATAAATGAAGCTCTGGATAGGACCTTTGTCACCTCTCATTCCAGCTGAAGTTAAAGGACACGTATGTCTTGGCTGCCCTTTCTTCCCTCTGGTCTTCTTAGCTCTCTAATTCTGAATTAGGATGGACCTTATTTGATCCTGTCAATTCAGGATGGTGGGGGGCATAACTTTGTTATCACTGACAACACCTGTGCTTAGTAAAGACTCACACCTCCACAAGACCTCTCAAAATTATGCTGTAAAATTGTAAGTGACAAAACTTATATTCTCATCTGATTTAAATTCCACTCAGCCTTCTCTACCTGGCTCATAAGAATACTTCCGGGACTAATTTTACTCAGAAAACATGGAGCTCTCTGAGGAAAGGTGACTCATGAGATTATTTTTTTTATCAAAGATAAACACACTAAAAGAAAGCATAGGCTTAGATTTAAATGTGAATTATTTGTTCAATAAGGACTTATTGTGAAATGAAACACAGAACAAACATCACTCCCCAGGTACCTCATTCTAGCAATACAATCAAAAGTCGGGTGGTATAATTTCTTGTATAAAAAATCTTAAATGCTACTACTTCTTACTATCTCTTCCAGAGAAACAGATATGTACACATAATCATTGCAGCATGATTACTATAGTGAAAATCAGAAGAGGAATAGTACTATTACCTACGAGTTTTGAAGACAAACACCAAAATTGATAACCTTACATTTCTGAGACTCCAGGTAGAGATTATACGTTGAGCGCCCATTTGATCTGATAGAGGAAACAGAATCTGGTTCAGGATTTTCTCTTTTGTTCCTGGGATGTAATGTAAGACCCTCTATATTGAGGGAACACCAGGCTTAGAGTGGGGTAGTTGCTTCTTTGTGTTGACCCACACTGGTGTCTACTGAGGTATGATGACACTCTCAGAACATGGTAACTAAAAATACTGCCTTTTTTCAAGTCAGGACAACACAACCCAGCCAAGTACACATAAATAAAAAAGTTATATTTATGTCTCCCAAAATGACATTTGTTTGCAAATATCATTTTTTGCCTACCCAGAATAGTGATTTTCCTCATGAAGAATGATACAGACACTAATTCTTTTAGAATTATGGTAACAGTCATAAAGCAAGCCACACCATATATTTACTAATCAAGTCATACATATTTAGTACATGGCTGCAAAGTGTAAGGAAGAGGAGTTGAACAGATTTTAGAACAGAGGTGCTCCCTATGTTTGTGAAACTTACAGTCCAATGAAAGGGACAGTAATGACTTATAACCACCCAAACATGTAACCATGAGTTTATTAAATTCTCTAAAGAAGTGATTTTCAATCTTCACCAGGGACGGGTTTGCCCTCAGAGTTCTTCTGATGTCTGCCCACAATCAGCACTGTGGTGTAATGACCGTGATGATCAGACACTCAAGTTCATGCCTGATTGTTTTGTTATGTCCAGTTCTTGATACAAAACAAACAAACCCTTAAAAGTTAACCACAACACCATGGAAAGGCTGAGTTCTCCATAGCCATCCTGGAAAAGAGCAGGACATGGAGCTATGGTTCTAAAGATGCAGGAATGCCTGACTACTCTGAGGAGCTTCTGAAAGAGAAAGGTCTGGAATATGACCCAGAGCTAACAAGTTGAAGATCAGCCTGTGGCCAGCAGTGAGCCTGAGGGAACAGCCAGCTCAGCAGGCCTGCAGGCCTCCTCCTTAGGTAGCTGGCTTGTGAGACTGAAGCAGTTAATGTTTAATATGCTTGCCAACTCCCTCAAGTAAAATATTTCAACTACCTTTCTGGAACTTTCCATTTGCACAGAAGGAGAGATACAGAGAAGTATAGCCAGAACATTCATAACAGGAGACTATGGTAAAAATCTATCCATAAACCCCAAGGTCATCACCAGAGTAGAAAGATGGGTCATGAAACCACAGGAAACATGATGCTCTCTTTCTCCCTGTGGGGTCAGAATAAAGCTCAGCAGGTCATTGTGATCTTTCCCGTATTTCCGCCTGGCTGGACCTCCTCCAGTCTAGCTTTGGGCAAAAGAGATATAATCTTTCCTCCTATCAGCTCTGCTTTCTGTACACTGATTAGTTATAGGTTCTTAGACCTTTTTTTTTTTTTTTTTTTGCCTTCAAACCTTTGTCCCCCAAACCAAGGTATTAACATCTCTGGCAAATGGGAAAGAAACTAACTCAGTGTCCAGCCAGATGGTTGACTTTATTTCCTTGTGAGGGAAACTTTTCTACACACAAGCTATACTGTTGCAAGTTTTCATGAAAAGTGTTTTGGGCCACATTTAAGTTAAAATTTTCATTTGAGGGCTGGAGAGATGGCTCAGCGGTTAAGGCACTTGCCTCCAGTGCCTAAGGCCCCTGGTTCAATTCCCCAGTGCCCACATAAGCCAGACCCACAAGGTGGTAGCCCTGATGCTTTCTCTCTCTCTCTCTCTCTCTCTCTCTGCTTGAAAACTGAATAAATATTAAAAAAACAATTATTCAAAATTTTCATTTGACTTAGAAATTGAGAGTGTAGGGTTGACTTTATTGAAAAAATTATATGGGAGAATTAGTACCCTCTTGGAAAACATGATGGTTTGATCCAGGTGTCCCCCACAAACAAATGTGATCTGAATGCTCATCCCAGCTGATGGCAGTTTGGGTTTTGGAAGCTTATTAGAGCTGTGTTGTTGGGGGTAGGCTTATGGTGGTTATAGCCAGCTTCCCCTTGCCAATGTTTGGCACACTCTCCTGCTACTATTGTCCACCTGATGTTGGCCATGAGGTGATATCCACCCCACTGCTCCTGCCATCATTTCCCTGCCATCATGGAGCTTCCCCTCAAGTTCATAAGCCAAAATAAATCCATTCGTCCCATCAGCTGTCTTTGGTTGGGCTCTCTGTCACAGGAACAAGGAAGCTGACTACAACAGAACATTATGCATAATGCAAGGAAGAAACTTAAAATCCTTCTAATCTCAGCATTCAGTAGTAATTATTGTTTGTTATCCTATCTTTAACAATTATTGATTAACATATATATATATATATATATATATATATATATATGGTTTTTCGAGGTAGGGTCACGCTCTAGCCCATGCTGACCTGGAATTCACTATGTATTCTCAGGCTGTCTTCGAACTCATGGTGATCCTCCTACCTCTGCCTCCCTAGTGCTGGGATTAAAGGTGTGCGCCACCACACCGGCTAGCATATATTTTAATGAAATAAAATAGATAAAAAGAGTTTATGTGTCAAACGTGCATGATGAATTTCAGGTTTGAAGGTTACAGATTATCCTTGATGCCTTGATACATAATTAAACAAAGCAGCTCGAGCACTGGCATCAGGTAAAGAGCAGTGGAAATGCCGATCATATAATATTAAAGGTTCTAACAAAAGGCTTATATCCCTTTCCAAGTTATTAATCCAGGGTCCAGAGTTTTAAATATTTAACATTTCTATAAATGAACTATTAAAGAAATAGAAGACTTTGTTCCTTTTCTAGATAGAATAACCTAATGGCTAGCTCTAGCTTTGCCACCGTATGCTTAGAATGATTTACAGAAAATGAGTCACTTAATGAGGCCAGCTACACATAATTCAATTATCTTTGTTTTTTGCAGAGGGGAAAAATCAGTGGAAAATGTATTTGTGCTAATCTATGGTCCATTCCTTTCACTTTTTATTTTTGGAAGTCTAGAACTCTCATTTTATTCCTAAATTACTCAGTTCCTGAGGAGAGATGATTTAGATGGCTGTAGTGTCTAGACTTATTTATTTATTTTTTGGTCCAGATTCTTTATTGAGGCCATCATCTCTGATACCAGCTATAGGCATAATAGATACTAAACAGCCTGATCTACACAGGCTTTAACTCACAGAATATGAAAAGGAGGTGTCCTCTATATACTTCTTCCTCTACAGACCTCAGATGCTGACAGTTCAGTTGGTGCACATGGACAAAGGAAAACTTTTAGGAAATTAACAGCCCGAAGAAAACTCTCATCCCATAGGCTCAGAATCTGATGGAAATGCCCCCCACACACACACCAGCCTCTCGTCCTTCATATAGCAACTTTAGGAGATCTCAGAAGTTCTCAAAGAACTGACTCCCATGGTCATAATGTTCAGATTATAACATATCCTCCCATCAGTTCTGGAATCAGCCTCAACCTAAGCTGCCTACTTGCAAGTCCTTTTTCAGGCTCTCTTTTCAGAACTCAGGTAATATAATAGGTATAAGAGGTGGGCAGCAGCAGGACAAATAATCTTCCAGTGGAACTGAACTCTACTGCATTACAAATAAAATCAGAAATATGTGCCCTCCTGGCAAAATAAATTTAAACTTCTAAGTGTGAATTACATTTTCGATACTTAATTCATACTTATAAAATGAATCTAGTTATAATACTATCATCTCATGGTGTGAAACTCTAAATAGGTTTTTCAACATAATGGAGACTTAACTTGATAATACACAATTCACGAAGCAGAATTACTATGGAGGAAGTTATAAAAGGTAAAGGGATCACGAATGATTTTATGAGTTATAAGGACATTGGTTTATATCCTGAAGGCAATGTTGATAGGTGGAGAGTGTAAACCTGAAGAATAACTGATTATTCATGTTGGGAAAATGACTAGAAATAGAGGAGAGATAGAGATCATAGAGACAAGGATGGGGCTGATAACCAAGTGAGATGAGGTGACTGGAATCCTAAGTTAAATGTCTGGTAGGGATGGTAGAAATTGAGTGGGATAGATCAAGAATCCTGGTGACCACTATGATGTTGGAAACAAGAACAGGAGAAGCAACGAAGTGCTTGCTGTCCTGAACCACTGCACAGATGCCTCTGCTCATAAGTGGGGTCCCAAGAGCAGGACACACTGGTTGGGGAGAATGTGCTGAGTCCTGAGCATGCTGACTTTGAACAGTCTGTGACACTTTGGAGCGAAGACATCAGGTTGGTAGGTGATACAGTCAGGAACATTTCCTATGGCAAGTGACAGTTAAGGTGAGACCTAGTGTGGGGTTTTCAGATGAAGATGAGAGCAGATCTAAAATTAAGTACCATGCGATCCAGCCATCTCCCTTCTATAAATTCATCCAACTCAATTAAAATCAGGATATTGGGACTTCTGGTTCAGATGGTAGAGGTAGTAATCGCCATGCCAAAACAGGCTGGGTGGTGTTGGGTGGGGGGAAAGAAGACAGAAAACCACAAAGTACAGTCTCCTACCAAAATGTGAAGGCGTAATAGGAATTATTAACCCCATCAGAGAAGCAGGAGAGAAGCAGAACTTCTAACAACCATACATCCAGCCAGCATGGGCTGCAGCTTCTGCTCAGATGGTCTGCTGGAAGAGCTACCTGTGGGGCCCTGCCTGAGCAGAAGCTCGGTGAAGGTCTTCTCCACGAGCAGAACTCCAGTGAGGGATTCTCCACTCTCATCCGAAACAGCAGGGAGCCCTGGCACTAGGAGCCACCCTCAGCCACACAACATTGAGCCAGCTGATCCGAAGAGCTGACCACTGACCTAACTAGCCTACAGGGCAACAAAGAGGGAACCAGTCAGCCACAAGCACTCAGCATTTGTGAGACTGGGAGCCACCCCCAAAGGTACCAAGGCCATCTTACCCTAGGGCAATCGTGCTCCATAGCCAGGGACCTGCCCTTTCTCTCTCAGGGCCGGCTATTAAATAAGAATCCCAGGGAGGGAAGACTCCAAATCTAGACACTTAGACAAAAGCGGATGTGTTAGATTTAATTGATGTACTTTAGGTCTGCTTTGCGATTCTTAAATAAGCTTTGTTTGGGGGCTGACTTTTGTCGCTTTTGATTTTTCTTGATTTACAGTGCCTTTTTGTCTTTCTTGGGGGCAGGGTCCCACTTGGCCCAAACTTGACCTGGAACCCCTTGCTGTCTAGGAATCTCAGCCTCCCAGTTGACAGGATTCAAGGCTTGAGCTAACACTCCCAGACAGTTTAGGAATTTGGCTATGAGTTTACCTGTTTGTTTTAATCCCCATTCATGCCTAAACACTCCATGGTGGTTTCTGTTTGTGTGTATATATTGATCAGTTGGGTTTTAGAATTGTCCTGTATTTTTCTCGAATCTCTCTAAAACTTCTACCCATAATTTGTTTACTTTTATTTTTCCCAACCCCTTTTGCACATCCTGTCCTTCTATCCCCCTCATTCTCCATCACTACAACCTTCTGTAGATTCAACAATTTCTAATATTTGTGAAAACTTCCCTCTCCCAGATACCTGAGCCACCTCCATTGTTTTTTTTCAATGTTAATACTAGCTCTTTACCGTACACTGTTCCCAATTCTAAATAACCAAAGCCCTAGTGTATCTCTAACAGCCTTGTTCTTTTACCCACCAGCAATTAATGGACTCAAAAGAAACATCATTGTCAATTTGTTACCAGAATATTTGCATAGTAGGCATATCCAACAGCTTGGGTCACTCTGGCTATTATTCTGGGAGTAATAGAAAAGCCACACCTGTCACCTTAGGCTCCTGCACTAAAGCTATATAACTTCTGATTTACACGTCTAAGAATACAGCAGAGAATTAGAAAACCCAAGCACTGAAGTAACTCACTGTGCAAAATCAAGATCTTGAAAAAAATTTACACTCCAATGTTCATTACAGCTGTATTCACAGTAACTAAGGTATGTACATATATTTTACCATATGTATGTTTATACATATATCTGCATATATGTATGTATACATATACATACATGGTAAAATATTATTCAGATATATTTTAAAAAAGGAAATCCTGCCATGTGTAACATGCGAAAAAGGAGAAATGCTGTGTGACTTCATTTCTGTGTGGTCTCTAAAACAGAGACCTCAAAGAGAGAGAGAGAGAGAGAGAGAGAGAGAGAGAGAGAGAGAGAGAGAGAGAGAGAGAGAGAGAGCGTGAGCAGACCAGTAGCTCCAGGGCATGGGGCATGGCAGAGTGGGGACTCAGCAAACAATGAGTCTAAAGTTTCAGTACCTTAACTAGGCTCTCAAGATCAGCTGTTCAGCATCACACCTGTAATTAGCAAGGCTGTATTGTACTCTTACATTTACTGAAAGGGTAGATCTCACATTAAAAACTGTGCCTACAATAAAAAAGTAATAAAGGTCTGGCAATGACAAGGAGGGTGCAATTGCAGTGAACAAGGAAGGAGCTCCAGTCAGTGCTGATCCAGGACCCTAGGCACTCCCTCTTCTGTCATTCTAAGGCCCCAGACCTAGCTTTGTGATGCTACCTTAGTTTTTCCAACTACGTGGGACAAATTATTTTCTCTCAGTTGCAGACCATTCTTTCCTTCCATCATTCCTTCATAACAGTTTTCCTTCAACACTAGAATATTGTCCTGAAGCCCTGGAGTATGTGCTGCTGAGCTGTCCAATAGACGGAGCCAAGAGGGAAGTGGTATTCAGGGCACTTTCCAGTGGCAAAGACAAGAGATGACCTTCACCTAGGAATTTCATTAGGAATTAATTACCAACACGAGTACAGTGTGGAACATCAAGACACATGAACTTTAAATTAAAATTAGAGATATAAAAGTGGTTCTCAGTTAAAAACCTCAACCTTTCAGAAAGACTCAGACAGAGACAAAACCTTCTCCCATTTTTTCCCACATGTATAAAATATTTATGGCACATAGATTTACTTCAATTTCTTTGATTATGCTGCCCACAAGGTTGAAACCTACTCCAGATTTTCAACCGCATTGACCCTTGGCTGCTTCATGAATCACGTGTATCACGTAGCAAGCTGCATGTGGGCTGCTAGAACAAATGCAGCCAAACACCTGGAGAGAGGCTGAAAGAAATCTCTTAGATGGCAAATCCAAATACTGAGCCCAGGATTAGTCACCCTCTAAACTGTGCTGATAAGGAAAGGCATCCAGCAGTCACAGGGATTCTGTTCCTGTTGTCTTCCTTCAGCTGAACACACTGTAGTGGAGACATTGAGCTGTGGCGCATTGACATGCAGCCCTGTGGAGCCTGCATTTAATTTGTCTTACACGAGCATGTGGTTTGGCTCTTTTATATTTAAATACATTGACTTTATTTGGAATATTTTATATAAGGATATACATATGGAAACACAAAGTATATACACACATAAACTTGCATACATGGTCTCATATGTGCTTACACACAGTTCTATCTAGGCAAATACTAGAAGTGATTTCAATATCATCAACACAAAGAACATTTTAGTGCTAAGCAGGTTTAATGAATGTTTGTGAAAGAACTAGTTAAACTAATTACAAACCTTTGGTGGGCTGTTAAAAAGCTCCAATTTCAGGAGATCAAAGGAAAAATTAACTCTTTAAGATGCTTTCATTGTCAATAAAAAAGTTTTAAAAAGGCATTTCATAAAGTGTTATGATTTTTAATTCACAGGGATTTATAAAGGATATAAACAAGCTTGGTTTAATCAACTAAACTATGTAGTATGATCTCTAGGAGTTTCTTGTTTACTTGTCCTATCTAGGTTTTCAAATGAGTTCCCTGATTTTGTCAACATTGGCACAGTCTAAAAGGTCATACTGCTACATGGGAGGGAGGTTTCATTTCCGCTTGAGCTGCTGTTGTGAAATACATTTCCACCTAACAGAGTTTCAGACAGACACACTTTCTGCATTTTGCATCCGACTACAACATACTTAAAACTACCAACATAACTGAAAATATGTGATATCCTGAGGTATGATTACAACCCACAGGAGCATGGGCTTTGGTTGTTGTACCTTTTATTTTGCTTGCATTTTGTTGGTCATAAACTTTCCTGTTTAAATAAGATTTATTGAACCTGTACTCCTTCCTATCTCCCAGAATACCAAATGATTTTCAAGAGTGATTGGCAATTTCCATATCAACTTAGTTACCATTTCAGAAGAACAAAATCTGATCCTGTAAAATTTCACAATTTCTAAATCAGGTGTGGCTGTGCACACCTGTAATCCCAGGGCTCAGGAAGCTGAATCAGGAAAACAGGGAGTTGGAGGCCAGCCTGGACCACATAGTGAGAACCTGTCTCCAAAAGAAATTTCACAATCTCTTTCTTTAGCAGAGTCATTGTAGCTCATCAGGCTGGGAGGGAAGGAGTTGACTTGTTTTTGTTCCTGTGGGTTTGGGGAACAGAGTTGTAGTAAAATAAATGTTGCATGAATGAAACCAAGAAAAAGAGAAAATGTAATAAAAGAAATACACAATTAAAACATAATATCAGAGAATGAGATGCAGAGTTTAATTTTAAAATGGAAAAGGATTTTAAAAACTAGATTGGCTCATTCAAAATATATACTTAACATTTAAACCTTAAAAGCATTTTCTTAGCTGCCAAAGATACAAAACTGACTTAAATCCTTGCCCAATCACTACAGCCAGGTTGGATTAGTGGTATTGTGACGGGTCAGGCAGCTCCAGAGACACCCCCCCCCCCCTTGAGTGGGAGGTGTCTATCTAGAGCAAAAACCTAGGTGCTAAAACTGATTGGTCAGATATGAACCAATCAGTTGTCTCTCTGACTCACCTGGGGAAAACTTAAATTAACTTTCCTAGAAAAAAGTGCTGTCTTCCCCACATGGCAGGCTGGCAAATGGACCTCTGACTCCAGAGACCAGTAAGGTCTCCCCAGCCCCCACCACAGCCTGTGGTGAGGGGCTGGATTTCTCTTCCACCTGAATCTTTTCTTCTCATGATCTTTCCCCTTTCTGCATGTTTAGCTAAATAGCATAAGTTCTATTAAAACTCACTACGTTTTCTCCCCACACTGGTGGCTGCAGAACTCTGTAACTCCCCATGTTCCCTTAAATAATAAAGCCTCCCACTATACCTTACTATCTTGTTGTCTATGATTTTAATTCTTTAACTTTGTAGACAAGAACTCAGGTACTCCTTAAACTTTGGGGTGCATTGGAATTTTTGCTGGGCGTTATCTAAATTCTAACCCCCAGCTCTCCCCTTTACAGTATTTCTCCTGGCAAGACTATGCTTCTCTTGTCTTGATGTTTTACAGGGAGGGATGTATAATTATATCCTCCAGGCTTTTTACCTGCTATAGACAAGATTTAAATCAATGAAAAGGAATTTGTCTTGGAAGAAAAGATCAAAGATCACATTTGTCGCACTTAAAATCCATGACCAAGTTGTTCAATAATATAAAGTAGCATGATGTTGGAGGTTTTGTAGTTTTATCTTGGGATCTTTTTAAGTAAACAACATCACTCTATCATAACTCCAAATTTTGCAATTTATTAAAATGTTAAATTAATTAATAAATGTTTGAGTATAAGTGTGCGCCCATTGCATACCTGAACATATTAATTCTAAACACTGAGATCTGGTATGTCAGCTTGGCTATAGGCTGAGTAGTGTATTCAAGCATACGTTAGTATATACATACATGCACTTCTAACAGTCTAGACCTCTGGCAAGATCAGAACCCCATAATCCATGGACAACTCTCAGCTTCTAGTGCAAGGAGCTAGACAGTGTCCTTGGTTGTCCTTGGCTAGGCAAACAGGGAGAAAGGGCCCTTGGTAGGTGGACCCAAGATGGCCAAGGGGGTGAGTCCACTTCCTCCTTCCCGGCCCAGGGGAATTTTCCCAATGGAGCGCTGGTTTGGAAGTGGGCTTTGGGAATCCTGCACAGTCCTGAATGTATCATGGAACAACCAGCGTCTTCTCCTTCCTTCACACTGACTAATCATGAACTCTGTGCTTCTTCCAGCTACTGGAAATCCCCTCCTTGGGAAGACCTTGCTATTCCTGCTTGCTTGCTTTCTTATTCTGAAATAAATAAACTTTACCCTTTCAAACACTTTCCTGACTTTTAATTCATTTTTAAAATATATATTCTTATTAATTTGTGAAGAGAGGAGAGAGAGAGAGAGAGAGAGAGAGAGAGAGAGAAAGAGAGAGAGAATATGGCTGCACCAGAGCCTCATGTCACTGCAACAAATTCCAGTCACATGAGCCACTTTGTGGAGCTGGCTTTATGTGGATACGGAAGAATTGAACGTGGGGTCCACAGGCATTTGTAAGCAAGTGCCTTTATCCACTGAGCCATCTCCCTAGCTTCCCTTTTAACTCTTCTTGGCAGAGAAAAACAAATTCATCACCCCTAGATGGTATGACAACGTTACTAGAGGAGGTGAGTTGTACACTTTGGACCCCTCTCATCCCACCAGTTCAACATACTTGCTTGATTTCAGAATAAAATAATAGTGACTATATTTCATTTGAGCCAGAATTTGTTTTTAAGCCTGGGCTATTGAATACATTCTAATTCCAGAACCCCAGAATGCTTCTCCTAAGATGAAGTCTTACTGCCAGTTTATATGAACACTCACTATCACCATAATGCAACATAAAGTTACATATTTCGCCCTTTTTAACATCTTGTAGCAAATACTACTGGCCAATGGTTGGCATTTTAGTTGTCACAGAGTTTAGTAGGCCTCCAAGAGATCAAATTCCCAATTTCAAAGTCTTGATTATGTTACTTATTTACATGGCTTATGCACTCAAACACAACCCTCTCTTGAACATTTCATCTGCCTGTGTGGTTTCCATGGGCTGGAGATATGTAAGAGCCACTTGAGTGGACGTGGAAATACTCTGCCTTAGAGCTTTATTTTCATCATTCCAGAAGGCATTATTACATCATCACCCTTTGCCATAATCAAATCTTCAGTGAAATCACTCAGTGACTTTTCTGTCTCTCTCACCTGCTATGATCCTAATTATTATTTTAAAATTAGTTGTGCCAGACAGTTGCTTAGTTCTATCCCATAGAACCAGATTTATGCCTGGATATATCGCAACCCAACCGAGCCTTGAGTACATCACACATTATGGGCACATTGATTGGACTGCCTGCTTTTCAGCTGTATTTGAACCAAATGTAGTTTTGGAATATCTCATAAAATGTTCTCATTCTCTATTCATGACACTATATTTAATCTCCTTCCTAACATCAATCCCATCAAGAAGATTCTAGCAACAATCACAGCTGATGACTTACCACTACAGAGGTTAGAAGGATGCTGCTTTTGCTATTTTTGGTTTAAAACTAGATTCATACTCTCATGGGTGTTCTCCTTCCTATGCCCATGTGCTGCTCCTTCTTTAGGGCGAGGGTACTGGAGGAGAAAAGACAAGATTAAGCCTCTGGAGCCAGGCACATTGAAAAACGAGAAATGAGAGATTAGGAAATAGGAAAGTCTGAAAGGGCTGACACTTTTCTGATGAACTTAAAAAGAGTGGAGACACAAGGATTCCTGGGAGTAGATGGTATCCAGCTATAATTCCAGCACTGAAAGGGGAGGGTAAAGAGAGGAGGGTCCCTGGAGCTTGTGGCTTGTTAGTCTAGCTGAAGTGGTGAACAAACAACAGGTTCAATGAGAGACTATTTCAATAAACAAGGTGGGGAATAATTGAAGAAGACACCCAACATCAACTTTTGGCCTCCACATATATGCACACACACCTGCATTTGAACCTCCACACACATGAGACTCACACAGGAGAACATACCTACATACATGCACCTATACCACACATACATGCACATGCAAAAAACTTTAATGAGTATTTCTTAATGTCCACATCAAAAGTGTGAGACTTTTACTATAATATTATACAATTACCTCTGAGGAAACTAAGACAGAGAGGTTTAAGTAATTTACGTCACAGGAACCTGATACTGACTGAGTGGTGGAGACAATATTCCAATTCAGCCATCTGGCTTTAAACTCAGTCCTAAACTATCTGTGACAGTTCAGGCAATCTCCAGAGAAACCCTCCCCTTGAGTGGGAGGTGTCTATCTAGAGCTAAAACCTAGGTGCTAAAACTGATTGGTCAGGTATAAATCAATTAGCTGTCTCTCTGACTCACCTGGGGGAACTTAAAATTAATTTCCCAAGGAAAAAGGTCCTCTTCACACATGCCAGGCCAGCAGAAGGATTGCTGAATCTCCAGGCCTTAGAAAGGTAAGGCCTTCCCTCACCCCAGTCATTCTGCTGGGCTCCAGATTTTTCCCATATGAACCTTTCCATTTCTTGATGGGAGGCCCTGTTATCTTTTCTTCTGCTGCTTGTTTAGCTAAACAGCATGAGTTCTGTTAAACTCTCAACATTTTTCTCCCCACACTGGTGGCTGAAGCACTCTGTAACTCCCCAGGTTCCCTTAAGTAATAAAGTCTCCTACTATACCTTAATATCTTGTTGTCTATGATTTTAATTCTTTAACTTTGTAGACAAGAATTTGGGTACTCCTTAAATTTTGGGGTGCATTGGAATTTTTGCTGGGCGTTATCTAAATTCTAACCCCCAGCTCACCCTGCTACACATCCATTTAGAGATGAAGAGAGTGAAGGAATGAAGGAAGCAATGGTCCTGAAAATCACTTCCCTTCCTTCTAAGGCAAAAAAAAAAATGTTCATCCTCAAGACTTGATAGGTACACTGACTGTAATGGTTAATGTTCATTGTTAGCATGACTGGATTTGGAATCACCTAGGAGACACACTTCTTTGCTTGTCTGTGAGGGTTTTTTCAGAGTGGTTTTACTGAGGAAATAAGGCTCACTGTGGAGGTGGGCAGCACAGTCCCATGGGATCCCAGAATAAATGAAGAGATAAAAGGAGGGAATTGGGCCAGCTGAGCATCAGCATCTCCACCTCTCTGCTTCCTTCTCTGCTCACACGGGAGCAAGCAGCCTCCTCCTATCTCTACCATTCCTTCTCTGCCATGCTGAACTGTCTCAACCAGTCAACCCAAACCTGTCATCCCTTCTTTCCCTAAATTGTTTCTTGTCAGTTATTTGGTCATTGCAAAGAGAAACATAAGCCATATATGCACTGAAGACATGTTGGGACTTAAAGACTAATTGGTATTAAACCTAGAGGTCCTTAAAGTATACAACAAGACTCTTTAAAAGTGTTTGATGCTTTCAGCAGCTCAGAGTTTGTTACTGAATTCCAGAACTTTGTGCCATGGTTGCATGCTCTGGAAAGGCACTGACATAAAAATGACCTAGGTGGAGCAACCCCCTGTACCCAACATAGAATAGAACACCGGTCACTTGTAAGCAATAAATGTAGGACATCCGTGTAAAAGAAAGCAGTTATTTACATGTATAGGCATGAGGTTGATGAAGAGAAAAGGAGAACAAACAACAAGCAAAACATCATGATATGTAGAGTGAGGTAAATGTTTCCTAATACAGATGGCTGAATGAGCCAGTCCTGTTCTGTGAGTAAGGAAAACAGGTTATAGCAGATTTGGGTAAGCCTGTATTTGGGAGTTGTGATGGTTAAGTTTTGTTGTCAACTTGACCTATTTAATAATCGTGGGTGGGTTTCTGAGGTTGTTTACAGGAAGGCAGCCCTCTCAGTAGAGGGCAGGATGTCAGGAGGCTCAGGGATAGCTAGAAATAGACATGTCTTCCTGGAAGGGCAGGGCAGAAGGGAAATTCTGGACCCAACAAGATCTGAAATTTGTAAATTTGTTTTGATTTGGCAACTCTAATGTGTCACTTCACTGTTATTTATTATTATTATTATTTTTGTTTTTTTGAGGTAGGGTCTCGCTCTAGTCCAGGCTGACCTGGAATTCACTATGTAGTCTCAGGGTGGCCTTGAACTCATGGCGATCCTCCTACCTCTGCCTCCTGAGTGCTGGGATTAAAGGTGTGTGCCACCATGCCCGGCTCACTGTTATTTTTTCTTCATTTGATTTTTCACGGGTGAATTTCAGTATATCTTACCTGATACAGGAATTTGGGTTCTCTGCCAATACACCAATACACTGATATGATTCAGAAATGTTGGGGTGTTCCTAGATTGTCTTATGAATTCAAAGAATTGAAAGCCACAAACCAGAGGATATAGCTCAGATATGTTTTATTAGATTAAAAGAAGGAAAGAGAATAGAATGCAGAAAGCCCATGAGAAAGTAGGAGCAGGTTAAAGCCACCTACAGACATAGATTGGAGTCTCTTCTAGGTTCTGAAAGGGAGCTGAGCTAACCAGCTAAGTAGCCAGGTTTCCATCTTAGTGGATCAGGTATATTCCAGGAATCTTAATCCTTCAGGAAAGGGAAACTTCTTTCTAGGGAGGGACTCGAGTTTCAGGAAAAAAATTTCTAGGGAACTCCTATAGACAGCAGGAAAGAAGGAGAAGCCAGATCCTTCTCTGACCTCTATCAGAGCAGAGACTGTCATGCTCAAGTACATTCCTCTCTTTTATTTCTAGGAACCCCGTTAACCCCTAAACTGCCTCACATCCATCATATCCATTTACTTTTCCCCTTTTGTATGTGGTTGTCTTTCTTTTTTTGGTTTAGTATCATCTGTTTGGTACCTTTGCCTCGATTCTAATTGTAAAAGAGAGATCTCTTTTGATATATGCAAAATTTTTGGTTTGATAACTTACTTTGTATATTTTTTAAAGTATGTCTTTTTTTCTCACCATCAGGTTAAAAACATATTTCCCTGTATATATATATATATATATATATATATATATATATTTACTTGAAAAATTAAAATTAACTTGATGTTAATGTTGTTATTAGAAGTAAAGATATAGTTTATTTTGCTCAATGTATTGAACTAGATTTTCCAATATAATCTACTAAATGTTGAATTGTCTCCCTACTAGTCTTTATATTCTTTTTTTAAAATTACATGTTAATTTATATATACGAATAAATTGGGAACATCGTAGCCATAAATTCAAAATCCACAGATTCAATCAAAGGCACTTTGGAAATATTTGAAAAAAAATTGCCTCTACACCGAACATGTAAAGATTATTTGTTGTTATTATCTCCTAAAAATACAGCATACCAACTATGTATAAGGTTTCTACACAATATTAGTATTATGTGAGTAACCCAGAAATGATTTAAAGTGTTCCCAAGGATATGTATAGGTTCTATGTAAGTACTATGGCATTTTGTTTAAGGGACTTGAACATCCCTGATTATTGTATTCTCAGAGAGTTCTGCATCCAATTTCCCATGGATATTGAGAAGCAGTTGTATCAATAATATATGATATCATAGGTGACATATACATATATGTTTATGTCTTTAATTTCACTAGTTTGATATTATAGCTGGTGCAAGTTGAGATGTTTTAAATGTGAACTGCATATCTGACATTTAAAACTTAGCAGGAAAATAAGAACAATAAAATTACACTAATTTTAATTAATTATACTAATTTTTATTATGTGTGAAAATGAAGTTATTGCAAATATACTTAAAGTATGTTATTTAATTAATTCTGTTTCTTTTTATTTAAAAAATTATTATTTATTTGCAAGGAGAGAGAAAGAAAATGAGAACGCGAATGGGTGCATCAGAGCCTCTTGAGACTACTAATGAACTCCAGATGCATGTGCCACTCTGTGCATCTGGCTTTATGTAGATACCGAGGGAATGAACCCTGGCCATCAGGCTTTGCAAGCATCTGTCTAACTGCTGAGACATCTCTCCTGGCCTCTTTTTAATTTTTTTAGTGTGGCTAATAAAATTATTTTTAACTCTGTCAATTTTTGTTTTGTTGTGTGTTGGACACTAACTGTTGGCTCTGCTACTGAGGGCACAGAGAGCTAAGGGTTAATGGTGTGTAAGGTGAAACCCTGGTAACTCGGTAGGCGTTTCCCAGCTCCACCCACCCTAACTCCCACCCCCATGGGCTGGCCACCGAAACCAGCATTCCCATCTCAGCAGGACTGGCATTGAATACCAGCAAAACTTCCTTGTACCCATCCCCATGGAACTGACCGTGGCTAGCATCACGTATTTCTTGCCACTCAGGACCCCCAAATGAGGTGCCCAGGTTGTCCCCACCCACCTGTCCCACCCACCTATCCCCGTGCAGGCTGCCAACTCCCCACCCCCATCAACCAATCACCTTGTCCCTTCCCCATTTCCCATGCCCCGACTCCCTTTTTCCCTATATAGTGTAGGTCCCCCAATTGAATAAAGATCCATGTGGATATACAATACGCATCTGTTCAACTCTGTGTCCCGCTGGATCCCCCTGCGCCTTCCCCCCAGCTCTGTGGGCCCCAGCCCTGAGACAGCAGACAGCGGACAGCCGGTTCCCACTCCTTCTCTCTCTGTTTTCCCGTGGGCCAGCGGAGGAGATAACCACAGTTGTGTTTGATTTTCAAAGTAGAGTCTCACTCTAGCCCAGGCTGACCTGGAACTCACTCTGTAGTCCCAGGATGCCTCAAACTCACAGCAATCCCCCTATTTTTGCCTCCTGAGTACTGGGATTAAAGGTATGCACCACCACACTGGGATGACTTTGCCAATGTTTTTTATTGTCCATAATGAGTTACATTATTTAATGGGAAATAATGAGTTGTTATCCCCAGTTCCTCAATACCCCTCTTCTCCATCTCCAACTGGCTGGATATCCTCCTCTGTGGGCCGTCTGGATCAGTCCTTGGGGCAGGGGACCATGGATAGCCTAGTAGTCAGCCCAGTTCTCCTGGCCCTAGTATGTTGTTACTGAGAGGTGCCATGCCTCTGGATATTCTCCCCCACCATGGCTCTCACAATCTTTCTGCCCCCTCTTCCACTCAGTTCCCTGAGTCGTGGTGGGTGAGTATTAAGGCTGCTTTATTATTGAGAACTTAGGGGGTCTTTGTGTCAAAAATCATTGGTATCTCCAGTAGCCCAGGAAGTGCAACATTCACTTAACCAATGGGACCTGATCAGGCTCAAAAGCTTCTGTACAGACAAAACCACCGTTCTCAAAGTCAATAGACCTCCTTCAAATTGGGAGATGATTTTTGTCAGCTACAACACAGACAGAGGCCTGATTTCCAGAACCTACAGAGAAGTCAAAAAAATTAATACCAAAAACCCAAATTGCCCCCTCACAAAATGGGGCAATGATCTCAACAGAGAATTCACAGAGGAGGAAACACAAATGGCTTTTTCTCACCTGAGAAAGTGCTCAGCATCCCTAAGCATAAGGGAAATGCAAATCAAAACCACAATGAGATACCACCTTACCCCAGTCAGAATGGTAATAATAAAGAAAACCAACAACAATCGTTGCTGGCAAGGATGCGGGGAAAGAGGAACCCTCATTCACTGCTAGTGGAATTGCAAACTTGTTCAACCACTATGGAAAGCAGTGTGAAGACTCTTGAACACAATAGACATAGAACTACCAATGGACCCAGCTATCCCTCTACTAGGCATCTACCCAAAAGATGTCACATCTCGACACAGAAACATTTGTACAACTATATTTATAGCAGCTCAATTCATAATAGCCAAGAATTGGAATCAACCCAAATGCCCATCCATGGAGGAATGGACAGAGAAACTGTGGTATATTTACACGATGGAATTTTACTCAGCTGAAAGGAAAAATGACATATCGAAATTTAGGAAAAAACGGTCTGACTTCGAGCAGATCTTACTAAGCGAACACTCAAAAGAACGGAGAATCGAACGCCGCATATTCTCCCTCATATGTGGTCCTTAACCAGGATAACCGTGTTCTTTATGCAGATTAGTAGTAAGAAGTGAAAGGTTATGAATGAGGGGTAAGGGGTGGGGGGAGGGGAATGGCTTAAACTTGAGGGTAAACCATATTAGGTTCAAAAACATAAAATCCTCATGAGCATATTGTAACCTATTGAGTAAGTAGTGAGCGTCATCTTTTAAGAGGGGCCATGAAGGGTAGGGGAGAGAGTCTAAGCCTGTGAATAATTAGATCAGCCTGACACCCCTGGTTCCAACCACGGGTTCCTTCCCTCACTGAGCTGTTGACCAAAGCGACTCATGAGATTCCAACAACATGACAGAATTCTTTCAAAGCTCTTGGGTGCCCTCCCTAGTCCTGAGGCAAAACCCTGTTGCTGAAGAAACCACAGAATGCCATCGACCAGCATCGAGAGACCCTTCAATATCCGGAACAATATACAGCCCCCAGAAAGCAGTGTAGTGCTGGAAGGCACTGCACAGGCTGCCAGGGGAAAATGATCAACAACAGCTGGAGTAAACAGAGACCACTGATACGAAACACAATCTGAGGTCATGAGTAGGCTGACCACACCCCCTACTGGGAGAGAACAACAAACCAAGAAAGGAGCACTTGTGCAACCAAGGAGCCTGGGCCTAGGGGAGACAATCAACAGCTTTCAAATTTGGCCAATTTTCCACTTAGTGAGGGGGACCCCTGGTCTGGAACTTGGGATTCAGGGCGATAGTCACCTGATCCCGTACTCTTGGGCTCCCAAGACAAGATGCACTATGGGAGCAATTGACAGTGAGGCTACTAAAAATAGAATCTAGGTAAACCAGAAATGTGTATATTTGTTAACCTACACTGATCACACTATCCGATGGAGATTGTGTTTGTATTTTTCAGGATGCAGCGAGAGAGCTGGGGCCCATCTAAGCCTACCAACCAACTGTAGGCAGATACCTGAGATTCTAGCAAGAGAGGAGTCACCAAAGTCATACCGTGGAGGATCCATATGGTACCTCGCAGAGAATGATGGGAGGAACGAGGGACCCACAGCCACAGAAATTCCATCTACACAGGATAAGCCAGTGAGACAGAAACCAACGATCTTCAACACAAAGACCCCTAAACTCATGATCTTAAAGCAGCCTTAATACTCATCCACCATGACTTAGGGACCTATGCGGAAGAGGGGGCGGAAAGATTATAAGAGCCGTGGTGGGGGAGACTCTTTAGAGGCATGGCACCCTTCAGCAACAACACACTAGGGCTAGGAGGACCGGGCTAAGTACTAGGCTATCCAGGGTCCCCTGCCACAAGGACTGATCCAGATGGTACACAGAGGAGGATATCCAGCTGATTGGGGATGGGGGGGGCATTGGGGAATTGGGGATAACAATTCATTTTTTTGTCCACTGAATAATGTGACACATTATGGACAATAAACATATATTTAAGAAAAAAAAGAATGAACAGATGCCTATAGCCCCAGGGCAAGCTGGAGAGGCAATTGGGACTACCTCCCTGGAACAAAAGGTGATTTCACTCTGCCAAAGCAACTGGATGGAAAAGCCAACTTGCAGATGGTAATTGGCTGGGACATTCGGGCTCTTGTTTGGGGATTTTCACCCATGATTGATTTCTTATTGCCTTATAAGAGTTGCTTGCTAGTATCTGATATCTCAGATCAGTTCCATCACAGTCTAACTGTTGTCATATACATTGTGCATTTTAAGTCTAGATTAGGTCCATCACCAGAGGAAGCCACTTGGAATCTCAGTGAATCTCATGGAAATAGTTACCAATTTTCCAAGAGATTGTTAAACAGAACCTGTGACCTTGCTGAATACATGTTCAGAATGACCTCTGCATACTGAAAAGTGTTCATCCTCTCTGGAAATCCCTGGGTGGATTTGATTGCTTCATGGGTGATTTAACTTTATTAATGAGAACCAACAATGGTAAAAGACCAAGAGAAGATTAGGATAGGATGTTTGGGATGATTAGGAACCATTTTTAGAAGCCTCTTTTCCCTCTTCTTGGTTAATGATGAAGTCATCCATAGCTTTTTCACCTCATGGCTCTGTAGCTCATGAAAGTGAGAGACACTGAGTCATGTGTCAGCAAGTGAGGAAGCTGAGCTTTCGTCAGGAGCTCTGATTTTCTCACTTATTTTAATTATAGGTAGTTTTTCTGTTTGGGAACTTACGTACAAAAAAATTGCAAACCAAAAGTTAATCTAGAGAAAATTCTGAGTAAAAATATATTTGTATGGATAGAGAGATAAATGGAGAGACATGTAGATGATAAATACTATGTATGGATAGATAGATGGATCGAGTGATAGATAGATAGATAGATAGATAGATAGATAGATAGATAGATGAAAGACAGGAAGGGAGGCAGATAGGAAGAAAGAAAAAGGAAAGAAAGGAAGGAAGGAAGGAAGGAAGGAAGAAAGGAAGGAAGGAAGAAAGGAAGGAAGAAAGGAAGGAAGGAAGGAAGAAAGGAAGGAAGGAAGGAATGAGGAATAAACTAGAAGAGGGCTTAGTAGACAAAGGCTTGTTATGCAAGTCTGAGGCCTGGGGTTTGGATTCACACACCCATGTAAATGCCAGGTGGGCATAGAAGCTAACCTTCGATCCCAATGCTCAGGAGACAAAAATAAGGTATCCTGGGACAAGCTGGCTAGGTAGATTAGCCCAATCTGAAAGCTCTGAGTTCAAACAAGAGATCCTGCCTTAGTAAAACCAAATGGAGAGTAACTTAGAGAGACACCTGACCTCAACCTCTGACCTCCATATACATGCACACACTCTGCATATATAGGGAGGGGCTGGCAAATGTGGACACAATCTAAAAACGTAGAACTGTAACAAAAAGTGAACATAAAGAAGCAAAAAAAGATTCCAGGGGAGGGGGCTAGGAGGGAGAAATGAAGTTTGAGGACAGGAGGAGAGACAGGAAGCAAGAAAAAAAAACATATTTGAAAATGGCACTATGAATGATACCTAAATCTCTTTCAAAAAAGAAAACCAAAGATAAAAATTAAAACTAAACTCTTCCAGTATCATACCCAAAGCACAATATCTTGTATGTTGAAAACATAGGGAAGTTTTTTCCTATTTTAAATCATATTAAAATAATTATTTAATTAATTATTTATTTGCATACAGAAAAGAGAGAGATGTGTGTGGGTGGGGGTGGGGGAAGGGCAATCCAGGGCTTTCTGCCATTGGAAATAAACTCCAGCCTTGTGCAGCTGGCTTTATGTGGGTACTGTGGAATCAGACCTGGGCCATTAGGTTTTGCAGGCAAGCACTTAAACGGCCGAGCCATATTTCCAACCCTAAAATGATTATTTATATCAAGGACAGACCTTCAACACTGTTCTCAGCTTTATTAAATAGAAAAGAAAATGTATATAAGTGTCAGCTGAATAAGACCAAAACATGCTGACTTAGGTTTGTTGGTTTGAATGTGAAATGTCCACCATAGCCTTCTGTATTTGTGATTAAGCCACATACTCAGCTGCCAGCTGATGTCAATTTGGGAGATAGAGCCTTGTTGGAGAAGGAGTGTTGCTGGAGGCAGGCTTTGGGCTCTCCTTTACCAGAGCTCAGTTCATTTTTGCTGCTACCTCTCAGCTGCTGTGAAAGATGTGATGTCCAACTTCTGCTCTGCCTTGCTTTCCAATAATGATGAAATTTCCTCTCAAGAATATAAATTGAACTGAGTATGGTGGCACACACCTTTAATCCCAGCACTCAGGAGGCAGAGGTAGGAGGATCACTGTGAGTTTGAATCCACCCTGAGAATACATAGTGAATTCCAGGTCATCCTGGGCTAGAGAGAGATGGTACCTTGAAAAAAACAAAACAAAACAAAATGATATAAATCAAAATAAACCATTTGTTCCCAGTAAATCTGCACAAAAGATAGAGAACTATAATTTTTCTAAGAGTGTGAGAAAAAGTTTTTTAAATGTAAAGATTGAGCTTTTATTTTTCATTCATAACAAAAGTCAAAGTCAAATACAAATTTGTTTTTATCATATTATAAATTTACTTCAGAGGTCATAAAGTATCTGCGTTGGGCCAAGGGCTGGTGAGCAGTGGTGCCAGAAGGAAAGGAAGGAAGTCAGCAATCATTGTGAGTCTGCAGAGTATGTGAAAGCCTTCCTGTCATGGAGAAGAGGAAACCTTGCAGGACTCAGAGACTGAAGACCTGCTTTCAGGCCCTGGCTGGTTGCTTCTTGCTGGGAAGAAGGAAGGTAGCCCACCAAGTCACATGGTTCCACAGTGTCCCTAACAGTAAATGCAGAATGATAGCATGCGTCTCTTCAAGTCTCTGTGGTACTCTTCATGTGAAGCAAGAGGCTGTGGTGTGATCTTCTCCCACTGAGCAAGGTGAGTCATTACTTTCCTCAGTCTCAGTCGCACCAGGCATTACATGAGGATTTCTGGAGACAGGAGAGGTAATGGCCATGGCGTTGCTTTGAAAATCATAAAACAATACAAACATAGAGACTGAAACCTCACAGTCTGAGAAAAGTTACAGTCCTCTATCCTTTGTGAGGATTTACTGAGAAGGCTTTTGGCAGTTTTTATCTGCTGGACTGCCACAAGAAAGACTGACAGAGTGGCTTGAATAGCAGAAATGAATTTGGCCACTTATGGCTGCTAGAACTCCAAGACCATAGTGTCAGCAGGGTGGGTTTCATTCTGAGGGTTCTTTCCTTGGCTTGCAAATGGAGGCCTTCCTGTGTCATCTCAGTCTCCCTTCTACATGTGTCTGTGTCTTAATATTTTTATACAAATACACCAGTCACATTGAACTGGGGCATACTCATGTGATTTCATTTTCTCTTAATGATCTCTCTAAAGGCCCTTTCTCCAATAACACTCATAGTCAAGGTACTAATGCTTAGACCTTACATGAATTTTGGTCCAGTTTATAACAGGAATGATCATCTTTTTATTTTGGTATGTAAAGTTTTGTTTAAGATTTTTGATTACTATTTTTTTAACTACATTAACTGTTTGTGAACAGTCACCCTAGTGTCCTGATTTATTCTATCTACATTTGCCAACTTGTAATTTGAAGAAATCGTTGTGTTATTTTCTTTTTTTTTTTTTTTTTTTAGCTTTTGGGGGTTGGATAAAGTTTCCAGCCAGAGTAATACAGTCCTTAAGACTCTGTTCTTCAATCTCCTTTAAGGTTTGTTTCTTGTACTCCTACCATCGTCAAAGGAGTAGACATTACTAGTGATTCATCTTAGGTGGTAACCAGTTTGTAGGAATGAAAGGGCATTTCTGCTATATATGATCTGCTGCTCCAAAGTAGTAATTCATGGCTAATTGTAATTGTCCAAACAATTTCCTGATGATCACCTAAGCCTAGTATTTTTCTGTGCCTTTGTAGATGAAAGATTTAAGAAAAGAAACTATAATATTTAGTACTTTCAGCAAAAATTATATATAAGGTAATGAGGAACTCAGACTGATTTCTTAGGAAACAGAGGGTGGCAAATGCCTTGTAATTTATTTAGGCTGCAAATGTAATATATCTTTAAAATGTCTTTTTAAATATTTATATGTACTTTTGTAATTAATTTCACTATCTATAATACTAATGGAATCACCTTAACAGAAATGATTCAAATTTCATTAGTTTTAGGTGTGCCTCAATCAACAAAATGTGTGCTCTCCTCAATAAGTACTTAGGGAGATGATGCTGAAAGGTGAGCTTTAAAACGAGATACGTTATCATCTGGAACTAAAAACCATCCCTTCCTTCTGAATGCCTGGACTTCCAGACTGTGCCACATGCTTTGCATTTGGCTTTGCTTATGAAGATGCTCTGTTTCAGAAGCCCTCAGCCTTCTTGCCAGGAGCTTTGTTGGTCTAGATGGTGGGATCCCTAAGCACTTCTATGTACCCCTGAATCTGGCCACAGGTCATGCAAGGACTCATGCCACATATAAAACTCCTTTATGAAAATTTTTTACAAAAATTCTTTGCACTTTTCTGTCACAGAACAAGTAACCATTTTGGCAGAGTATCATTGTCCTAACTTTGTAAAAGAAAAATCTGAAATTCTATGAGGGTAATTTATCAAGCTGGTACCTTGAGGTAAGTGACAGTCCTGAAATCAATACCCATTCAATTCAGAACAAAATCCATGAAGTAAAGTATACATACATGCATACATACATAACACACTTCATATATATATATATATATATATATATATATATATATATATATATATATATATATATATATATATATAGAGAGAGAGAGAGAGAGAGAGAGAGAGAGAGAGAGAGAGAAGGGGGGGAGAGAGTGTATTGGGATATGGTGTTAGGTGATAATCTATGGCATCTACTTGTTTTTGGCAATTTGTTTGTATTGAGATAGTTGCTTGTTTTATTTCTCAGATTAGTCTTGAACTACTAGACTCAAGAGATTTCCCTGTTTTAGTCTTCCAAGTAGCTGGTGGTACAACTGAGCACCATTACTACATTCACAATAACCGAGGAGTTGCTATGAGAAGAGCCAGAATATTATCCTGAACTATAATCTAAATGTATATTTATGTCTGATCAAGCAGGAGATGGGAAGTGACAGACAGTAAATTTTAAGAAGGAATTACAGAACTCCTTGAAAGAATTTATTCAAAGTAAGAAGAAACAGAGGATATGGACTTTATTGTGTTGAGGTATAAGTCCTCTATGCCCAGTCTTGCCAGCATTTTGATCATGAAGTGATGCTGAATTTTGTCGAAGGCCTTCTTTGCATTGACTGAAATGACCATGTGGTTGTTGTGCTTAAGTTTTATGATGTGGAAGATTATATTAACCAATTTCTGTATGTTGAACCAAATATCCTGAATCCCTCAGACGAAGCCTACCTGATTGAGGTGGATAATACTTTTGATGTGTTGTTGGATATCCTCTTGGTAGATTGTTCCCTTAATGAGTAAAAGTGTTCTTCATTGTCCTTTTTAATTACTTTTGGTTTAAAGTCTATTTTGCCAGATATTAATGTAGTCACACCTTATTGCTTTTTAATTCTGTTTGCTTGAAAGATCATTTTCCGTCCTTTCACCCTGAGGAGGTTTCTGTCTTTAGACGTGAGGTGCATTTCTTGAAGGCAGCAGATCAAAGGGTCTATTTTTTTCTAATCCATCCTGTTAACCTGTATCTTTTTATGGGAGAGTCAAGTCTGTTAATATTCAAAGTTATAACTGTGAGGTTTGCTTTAAGACCTGCATGGTTATATTATTATGACCACACTAACTTTGGTTCTTGTGCTTGTCCTCTATTGGGCTCTTGAGGTAGGTTGTTCAACTCTTTTGTGTGGAATATCTCCTGGAGTGTCCTCTGTAAGTTTGGCGTTGTGTTCATTTAATTGAAGAGCTGACTTTTATCATGGAACATTTTCCTTTCTCCATCTATTATGAGGGATACTTTTGCTGGTGTCATAGTCAGCCACACGCTGCTGGGATGAATCTTCAAATCAGGCACAATTTTGGGGAGGAAAGTATTTATTGAAACTACAGTAACAGTGAAAGAGGCTGGCCCTCTTTCACAGGTCCAAGCAGAGAGAGAAACCCATCACCTACACCACACACAGAAAACAGCAAACAGGCAGGGTGGCGAAGGAGAGAATTTTGTCCCCTTTATTTAGCCTTAGGGTGGGGTCTTACAATCCTTCCCAGACTTAGTGGCTTCCTGAGTCTCTGGAATTTCCTTCCTGCACTTCCCACACAGGAAAGGATGTTTACTTCTATCTTCTTTGAGCTTCTTTACATCCTGCCCCCTACTGAGAGGCTGCCTTCCTGTAAACATCCTCAGAGACCCACCCAAGATAATTAAAAAGATCCAAGTTAACAATAAAACCTAACCATCACAGCTGGGTACAGTAGTTTGGGTTGGAAGACATAATTTTTTAGGCCTTGAAAAGCATTATTCTAGGCCCTTCTGGCCTTCATGGTTTCCAATGAGAAGTCTGAGGTAAGTTTGATGGAGTTGCCTTTATATATGATTAGTTATTTCCCTCTTGCTGCTCTCAGCACTCTCTTTTTGCTTTCTATGTTTATCATTTTAACTATGATACGCCTTGGAGAGTTCTTTCTTTGGTCCTGTCTGTTTAGAGTTCTGTGCACTCCTTGTATCGGGGCTGACCTCTCTCTTGCAAGAATGGGAAATTTTTCTTCAATTGATTTGTTGAATATGTTCATTCTCTATGCATTTAGCCTGGATTTCTTCCCCCTCTGATAGCCCCATTATCCTGAAGTTTGGTCTTTTAAGGATGTCCAATAGTTCCCTCATATTTTGTTCACGTGATTTTTTTTAAATTTATCAAAGTTTTTGGATTCTCTATTTATTTCTTCTGTCTTGTCTTCGAGGTCTGAGATTCTGTCCTCCAGGCTATTAACTCTGGAATTGAGGAATTCTAAATAGGCTTTTAATAGCTAACTCTGTTCGATTTTTTCTTTCTGATACATTTTTATTCATAGTCTACATCTCTTTGTTGAGTTTCAGTTTCAGTTCTAGCTTTGTTTTTATTGGTGTTTCCTGGAATTCATTCTTGCATTTGGTTATGTGCTCATTGAACTTAATCAGCTGGTTATAGAGCTCCTCCCATTGTTGGCTTACCCTCACTTCACTTATTGCTCTTTTGAAGTCTCTGTGATTTTCCTTAATTAAGTCTGATGACAAAGTTCGTGTTATTGAGTTCCACTTCATTTATGTGTTTTTTGGCTGTTTCTAGCTCAGCCACTATTTTGGTCATTGTCTCATTGCAGTTATGTCCTGAGATTATTTTATTCTCATTTTGGGATTGTAATTCTGTTGTCTCCCCTATGTTTTCAATGGCAACTTCCACTGCCTTGGTGGAGGACTCTCAGCTTGATGTGTGAGTGTGTGGCTTTTGTGTGTGTGTGTGTGTGTGTGTGTGTGTGTGTGTGTGTGTGTGTGTGTATGTGTGTTTGTGTGTTGGCGTCTTCCTATTTATGGATAAAGAAAGGTCTAATTTTCTTAGTGAGAGAGCCAATATAGGATGCATTCCCAGGTAGAAGCCTCTCTGTCCTCAGCTAGCTGGGTCACCAGGCAGAAGACTTCCTACCCTCAAGGTTCTGGGTCCTCAACAAGCTGTGTTCCTGGGTAGAAGCCTTCCTGCCCTTAGCTATTTGGGTTGCCAGGTGAAAAGCTCCAGACCCATTTTGAGTAAGCAAAGAACATTTCTGAGGACACTCAGAGGTAAAAGAATAGAAATTTGCCTGTTTGGTGTCTTTGAGGTGAAAGGTGAGTCCAAATTACACAACTGTCTTATTTAAACACACACATAGTAAGGTCCAGAGAAATTTGAGTGACACTTGTTAAACTAATTTAAATGACCTGAGAAACATAGATCAACTGCATATCTGTGGGTGTTTTAGTATTTCTTGCTTTAGGAATAACAATTTCTTCCTTGTATTTGGTTAATGATTATGAGGTAGAAATTACACCTTGTTTTCTAAATATGAACTTTGTTTACTCCAACTCTTACTGTGACCAGTAGACTCTATAAATACATGTCTAAATTTCATTTTTATTTACTTTTTCTCATGGCTAAGGTGATCTGGATGCTTGGTCTAATGAGAAAATAATCTTCTTTGTTTAGTTAGTGCTATAAAATCTGAAATTGATACAAATGCATACTTCTTTCATTTTCCAAAAGAGCATGCCTATAAAATCAGAATGTATATTCAAAAAAGATAGATTGCTTTAGATGCCATGCAAGGTAGTTGATATTTGACTGTTAACGTTTAGGTACTGAGCACATCAGCACTTTTCTCATCTGTGTCAATGATGACAAAGAATACTTGAGCCCAGAGCTCCCGAGTTTCTATTAGTGGAAGGTAATTGCCTTCCAGGTTGTAGACCCATTGAAGATTGTCTAAGGGCTATCCTGAAATCTGAGCTCAGAAAGTCTCACCATTTCTTTGAGAAAGAATGTCTCTTGCCGGGCGTGGTGGCACACGCCTTTAATCCCAGCACTCGGGAGGCAGAGGTAGGAGGATCTCTGTGAGTTCAAGGCCACCCTGAGACTACATAGTGAATTCCAGGTCAGCCTGGGCTAGAGTGAGACCCTACCTCGAAAAAAAAAAAAAAAGTCTCTTGTTAAATCCCACTGTAAGCAGTAACTTTACACCCAGAACAATTGGCATCTGAGGGAAATTTTCTACACAGAAGTTGGTACTACAAATTATTCTGCTTATTTTCTAAGGCCGAACCAAAAATTACACTTAGAGTGATATGCACTCCGTGGACCTTCCTCCCTAGTACAGAGCCTAATCACTGAGCTTCTAACTTAATGTACTTCACCTTGAGGAAAACAGAAGTTCAAATTCAAAGTTAAATGAATTTCCTCTCTGCCCTCATTTAATTATGGAAGAAGAGAGCGAGTGACTTGGCAAAACATTTAGTTTATTTAGTTCTCAAAATACTTTAAGAGACCCTATAAATCAATATCATTTACCATTTTTGTAAAAATAGTGACAAAGAAATATAGGTTATAGATTTAAATTTTAAGTAATAATGACTTTTTTTGACATATGAGAGCAATATTTTAGGTAGGGAAAACGATGCTCACCAGTGAAGGATAAGGGATCACTCACTCTCATTCTGTAATACTTCAAATTGCAAGCTTTCCTTATACCCCAGTATTCAAAGTAGAATCCCCACCACCACCACCACCATGATTACATACATTAGTTGGAATAAGTTTTGGGGAGTTGTTTTATAGTCTACAGAAGAAGGAGGCATTGTGCTCACAAATAACTAATTTGCTTTTCTTCTTTCTTCCTTTCCTTTCTCTCTCTCTCTTTCTCTTTCTCTCTTTCTTTCTCTTTTTGACTCTGTATCCTAGTATTGCCTTGAACTCTGGAGCTCAGGATCCTCCTACATCAGGTCTCCCTAGTGCTAGGATTATAGGCCTGCACTACTAGGCCTGTTTATAAATAAGAAACTTGTAATATATATATATATATATATATATATATATGCATTAAAGAATATGGCAAAATTTCAGTATGTGTTTAAAAGAATATGAAGGAATATGACACTGAATTCTAATGAAAACCTGATGGATTTTTCAAAGGAGTAAAGTTTTAAGCTTTTTAAAAGTTGATTTGGTGTTTAATAGGTCATGTAACATAAAGTTCTTCTGGCTGAGTCACCTCTGTTTAATCACACTTCTGTGCCCCATTTACATAAATAAATGTGTAAATTAAGTCTCTTTGAATTCTTTTAAAATAAATTTATCTCCAAAATGGAAATACATATGGTTTCAGAATTATGGTAACAATGACTTGCATATTGAGATGTAAGGAAGCAAAAGAACTTAACAAGCTAGGTACCATAGAACAATACAGTGATCCCTATAACTCATCAAGAAACCTCGCAAGGCTGTGCGATTGTTCCTTTAAAATTATTTTATTTATTTGAGAGAGAGATACAGACAGAGAAATTGAGTTTGAGTGTGCAACTACAAATGAACTACAGATGCATGAGCCACCAGTGCATCTGGCTTTACACAGCTACTGGGGAATCCACCCAAGGCCAATCAGGCTTTGTAAGGAAGTGCTTTTAAACACTGAGCCATCTTTCTAACCCAGTGTTTGTTCTTTTAAGCATGCCAGAAAAACATGGTGAAAGGCCAGAGTTTGTCTTGGGTAGCAACAGATAATCAAGAAACACCAATTCCAAGAAGAAAATGATAGTATATAAAAAAGGAAAAAAATAAAATTGTGATTGTCAGTAAATATCTTCAGTTAAGCCACACATGGTAGAGCATGTCTTTAATCTCAGCACTTGGGAAGCAGAGGTAGGAGGATTTCTGTGAGTACGAAGCCAGCCTGAAACTACAGAGTGATTTCCAGGTCAGCCTGGCCTAACATAAAATCCTATCTCAAAAAAAAATAATCCTCAGTTAAATAATTAACCCCTGCCCCCCCAAAGAAAGAAAGAAAGAAAGAAAGAAAGAAAGAAAGAAAGAAAGAAAGAAGGAAGGAAAAAATGTTTGAATGAAAGGACTGAGTCAGAGATGGGGAATTGTAGAAAATCAGAATATTTTACTTACGATGGGAAGAGAAAATGAGGACAAAGCTTTAAAAGTACAAAAATAAATGTCTATATTTTTGTATATATCTATATCTATCTATCATCTATCTATCCATCTATTTATCATCTATCTATCTATATCCTAAACACAAGAATTTTAATTCTTTTTCTTAATAATAAGAACAAAAAGAAAATAGAATATTCCTGGAACTTGTCTATAGAAGCCATAAAAGGAAATGTTTCCACTTGGAATTATAATAAAACATCTTCCAAAGAAAGTGTGGATTTGGTGTTTTGTGTTCATTTGGGGGATTCAGACTCTCATAACAACACTGAGATTAAGACACACAGGGATAAGTATGTAGACAGAGGTCAGATTAGCTCCATGCCCTTAACCTGGTCTGGTAGAGAATGGAACATACACTTCCTCCTGCCCCTCCCCATCTTGCACTTTGACAGTAGTTAAGCATAAAGCACCAGTCTGGTTACAAGGAACCCTTGAGCTCTTGTATCCACCAGATGAAGCTGAACCTTGGAGGGGGTGCGGGTGACAGATGACCCAACAAATGACAAAGAATCAACCAAGGAAAAACCTCATCCCATAGAGAATGTCTTCAGTAAAACCCAGAACCAAATCAGATGTCAACCTGCCAAAACAAAATCACATTTGCTCCTAATATAAAGTTACTAATTCTGGAGGTCACCCAGCTGAGGGACACATAATCAGCTTCCCACTGGCTGGCTGGAGATTCCCCCTCTGACACAGTGCATAGGTTACTTTTACTTGCTACTCTCATTGAGTCTTCACTGGGGACTGCAATGGGATGAGGGCTGTGACATCTCTGTGTCCCCTTTGCTGCCTCAGACTTTCCATCAGACTCTGTCTGTTGGCTAAGAAGTGTTTTGTCATTTGAGAAATGCTTAGTTAAAACATGTTTGAGCACTCATGCTTTAACTCCTTCTAACTCAGGGATAGAGGTCTAGCTCTCCTCACACCCAGAAAGGGCAGCACTTCCTCATAACCTTTCACTTGTAAAATTTCTATACTTAAAATCTTGTGTTTGTAATCTTCATAAGTATGTTTGTCTTTTCTACAGGACAAGTTAGCCTATTAGCCTATAGCCATTTGGAGCAGATGTGTAATTTTTGACTCTACCCTTGGGCTCCCCAGCAAAAAAAACCCCAAAAAACAAAAAAACAAACCTGGAAGCACCTAAGGTCTCTCAGCACTTCCTGAGCACAGCCTTTAGCCTACCAACACAAAGCCAGGTCACTCTCACAAAAGAATAGATGTTGAAAGTGTACCCATGATGGTAGAAAATTACCATGCGTTAACCCATCCCAGAACATCAGTAAAAACCTGTTGCTGCCATTGTTTAAGTGACCAGCCTGGTCACACTGGCAGTGTAAGTCCTCTTTAGCCCATGTGAGCAACTCGAGTTGGAGTCTCCCTCCAGGAAGGATCCCTGCATGTCTCACTCTTTCATTTCTGTTCCAGGCCATAAGACCACAGCATGGCTACAGGTTCTTCAACTAAAAGTCAGTTACCAATTTTTTGGCAGTTTTTAAAAATATATCTTTATGATCCATAATTAGATACACTGAATGAGCGAATAATGTGTTAATGTCCCCAATTCCCTGAATTCCTTCTTCCCTGTTCCCATCCAGCTGGGTATTCTCCTCTGTGGGCAAACTGGATCAGTCCATGGGATAGGAGGTTATGGATAGCCCAGAAATCAACCCGGTTCCATCCCCCTTTGTATGTTGTTACTGAGGGGGGCGTTTTAAGTTGTGCTATGTGTTCAGCACTAGACATCAAGGGAATATAGAAGAAGAGTAATTCCTACATTTCTGCTTGAAGGAACTTGTAAATATGGCAGAATTCAATATGGAAAATTACCTCTTATTTCCTTAAGGCTCTTTAAAAATAATAGAATAAAATACAGGAATGACAAAGAAACAGTTGGAAATGGAAATAAAGTGCACATAATTTGATTTTAAAAATCTAAGTATTTCTCTGAGTTCATATAACTATTCTTACCACAACTCAGCACCCAAGAGTGCCCCACACAATTGAAGGCCACTGCATTGTGGGCCTCAGAACATCACAAATCTGTACTTTGGGCCACCACAGATGACCTGTGTGAGTAGTTCAGGCTACCTAAGAGTCCAAGTCACTCTGACTCCTGGGCTGAGAACTATCCAGCTTGCATATGGACATGTTGCATTGGTCCTCTCAGTCTGCTCTTGTTGCAGTCAACTTACTCTGTTGCTACTCAGAAAGAAACCAAGCAAAAGCGGCTTGTGGAGGAATGGGTTTATTTGGTTTACGGACTCAAAGGGAGACTCCATCCTGGCAGGGAAAACGATGGCATGAGCAGAGGGGTGAACATCACCTCCGCCACAGCACTGCAAACAATAGCAGGAAGGTGTGCCAAACACTGACAAGGCAAAACTGGTTTATAATCCCCATAAGCCCGCCCCCAACAACACAGCTCAAACACATTTATTTGTTTGTGGGGGACACTTGGATCAAACAATGACAGCTCTCTTGGTACATTTTTTATTTTATTTTCTGGATTATTATTATTTTTTGTAAGGTCTCACTCTAGCCCAGGTTGATCTGTAGTCTCAGGATGGCCTTGAACTCACTTCAATCCTCCTACTTCTGCCTCCCAAGTGCTGGGATTAAAGGCATGTGCCATTATACCCAGCTTGGATTTCTTCTTAAATATAAAACTTTCAGGTTTTCTTTTATCTTTGCCCCCTCCTTTGGTCTTCTACTCTTAAATTTTCCTGGAAATGCACTCTATTACTCAGGCATGAATTCCTTCTAACTTAGTGATAGAGATCTCTGTTTACACCCAGGAACAGTAACATTTCCTTATAATCTTTTACATTTAAAAATTCACAAAAATTACTTACTTAAAATCTCATTTATATTTCTGATCTAAATCCAGTTTCCATTTCTATAATTTTTATCTCACATTGATACACAGCTTATTTCCAGAACTCTGTGATCACTATACTGTGGGAGGCAGGCGATTTTCTGGAGGCAGATGATGTTATGCAGTCTGTGTAGGCAGAGCCTGTGTGGCTATGTAAACACAGTCTACTGGACAAATTCTGCCCGAAATCTTTCATTTCCTGAATCACTGGATTCTCTATATGGACTTCAATCCCTGCCCATTAAAATACAGAGAGCCAATGCTGGGAAAGAACATTGCAACATTCAGGCTTTTATCCTGTTTCCATTCTCTTTAGAGATAATCACAAGGCCGTCAGTAAACAGGATAAATGAAATGCTTTCAGGCCTGAAATTATCCCAACAGGGAGGAAGATGTTAGTCTCTGAGGATAAGGTGGGAAGCCCTCTATGGGATTCTGTGTGCCATTGATCTTCCTTCAAGGACAGACGGCACTGCCAGCTGCCCACCTCTCCTCCTGTGGGTCACAGAGCCTGTCTGAGTATTCTCAGTTACAGGCCTTGAGTCATTGAGTCGACTCTGATGGAAGGAATTACGAGGGAACTCTCGCTCTGACTTTGCTTAGCTTGATCACCACATTTCAGGCTTCCCTCCTCCTCCATGCCTGGGGCTTCAGGTGCATCACCTGTGCATTACCAAACCACAGGGTCATTTGGCCAGCACTAAGCTCAAATACATCCTCATCCAACATGAATACTGTTCTTGGGGGTGGAAATTCACCCTTCTTGTTCTGTCCTGCTCAGCATAGGTGCCAACACAACACCCTCATTTAACTGACTGCATTCCTCAAGTCACCTTCTTTTCCCCTCTCTCGCATTCCATGGACCATTATGGGCTTACCCAGAATTCTCTCTGGGCCTCTCTAAGCTATGTTTCATTCATTTTGATCTCCATTAAGTTCTATACAAGCAGTCATTACACCTGCCACACGTTCTGAGCAGTTGGAGACACAGATGGATAGAAATCAAGGCAAAAACCACACATTAAAAGTTATAATGCATATATGTCACCATGGGGGATGAAAAATTTTCTTTCTATATTTTTTATTTTCAAATGAATATCTGTAAAATTTTTGGTACTCATTTGTATACTTTGTTTATTTTTTTCTGGTTTAATGAAAGGGGCTTCATTTATTTTTTTCCCAATGAACCTTTAACTCAACTAATCAAGAATGTTCAAACAAGGCATTGTACCAGCTAATTGAATTTCTTACAATGGAGGTACAACAAAATATCCTTTCACTGTTCCCTTGTTGAACATATCTAAGCACTATATTCTTATTTTAGTGAATAAAATAAAATAAATGATTTAACTCTTATTTGGGGGTGTGGACTCCTGCCTTGCTTTAAGCTAAATCATTGGATCATTCAGGTCAAATTCATTCATTCTTACAAGATTGTCCTACACCCTCAATGATGAACATCTCTTCCTTAAAAAACCTTAGAGTCCCTGAGGCAAAACCCTGTTGCTGAAGAAACCACAGAATGCCATCGATCAGCATTGAGAGACCCTCCAAGGTCCGGAATAGTAACCAGTCCCCAGGTGGTAATTAATGTAGTGCTGGAAGGCACAGCACAAGCTGCCAGGGGAAGCTGATCAATGACAGCTGGAGTAAACAGAGACCATTGGCATGAAACACAGTCTGCGGCCATGAGTAGGCTGACCACACCTCCTACTGGAAGAGAACAGCGAACCAAGAAAGGAGCACTAGTGCAATGGAGGAGACTGGGCCTGGGGGAGACAATCAACAGCTTTTAAATTTGGTCAAATATTCCACTTAGGGAAGGGGAGCCCTTGAATGGAACTGGGGATTCAGGGCGATAGGCACCAGATCCTGTACTCTTGGGTTCACAAGAAAAGATGCACTATGGGAGCAATTGATGGGGAGGCTACTAAAAATAGAATCTTGGTAATCCAGAATTGTGTATATTTGTTAATCTAGACTCATCTCACTCTCTGATGGAGAATGTGTTTGTATTTTTCAGGATGCAGCAAGAGAGCTGTGGCCCATCTAATCCTACCATCCAACCGTAGGCAGATAGCTGAGATCCTGGCAAGAGAGGAGCCACCACAGCCATATCGTGGAGGATCCATATGGAATCCCACAGAGAATGACAGGACGAACAAGGGACCCACAGTCACAGCCATTCAATCAACACAAGATAAGCCAGGGTGACAGAAACCAACAATTTTTGGCACAAAGACCCCTAAACTCACAACATTAAAGCAGCCTTAATACTCACTCACCACGACTCAGGGAACTGAGCGGAAGAGGGGGCAGAAAGATTCTGAGAGCTGAGGTGGGGGAGACTATCCAGAGGCATGGCACCCCTCAGTAACAACACACTTGGGCCAGGAGAACTGAGCTGAGTACTAGGCTCTCCATGGTCCCCTGACATGAGGACTGATCCAGACAACCCACGGAGGAGGAGGATATCCAGCTGATTGGGGATGGGAGGGGGGGCATTGGGGAATTGGGGATAACAACTCATTGTTTGCCCACTAAATAATGTAACTCATTATGGACAATAAATATATATTTTTAAAAAACCTTAGAGTCAAACAAAATAATCCAGTCTTCATGAAAAATCGTGAGGGGCTGGAGGGATGGCTCGGCAGCATGCAAAGGTCATGCAATCATGAGGATTGAGTTCAGATTCCCAGTACCCGAGTAAAGGTTGATATGGTAGTGTGTTTTGGGGGAGGTGGAGCTAGAAGGATCCCTAGGACTCGTTGGCTAGCTTTTGGTGAGTTCTAGATTGACTACAAGTGACCTTGTCTCAAATGATAAGGTGAAGAATGATAGAGGAAGACTCCAGGCATCTACCTCTGCCTACACACACACATGTGCATACACATGTGTCTGTCCACACACATAAACATGCATACATACAACACACACATAAAAAAGATCATGTATTGAGCAGATTACAATAAGTACTATAGGAGGGGAATATGTCATTATTTAGAGTTCCCAGAACATGTAGACGTGAGAGGATACCGGACAAAACAAGAGATGAAACAGGTCCATTCATTCAACAAATAATTATTGAACAATTACTGTGCACCAGGAATGTCCAGGCCTTGGGAAATAGTAGTGCCACAAAGATTACATGCTATTACTGTTTTCATGGGATTCACTTTCTAGAAAGCGGAAAAGAGACAAGAAACAAATGCACTTAATGATATTGTGGGTTAGATGGTGTTAAGAGCTCTGGGGAAGAATAAAGCAGGAGCGTAGACACAGTGGGGTCCACCACTTGACACTGGATATTCAGGCAAGACCTCTAAGAAGGTGACCTTGGAGCAAAGCCAGGATGTAAGTAGGGATGACCAAGTGACTCAGGGAGGAAGGACAACCAGGGAAGAGGTGCAGCTGTGAGCTTCTTAGAGCTGTTGGAAGAGCCAGGAGCACAGAGGGGCAGAAGGGTGAGACAGGGGGAGGTCAGAGCCAAGGGCAAGAAGGCGAGGGGCCAGCAGGCCCTTGACACCTTGTGCTGTGCATGCCCTGTGCCCGCTTCTCATTTTTTTTTGTTTCTGTTATTTGTCATTCTTCTATAAAGGGCAATTGGAAAGGGGGAAAAAGTTAATTAAAGATTCTGGGTAGTAGGATTTCATTTAATTGAGGAGGAACTTTACTGTATTTAATTCGTAAGTCAATTCATGTGGGTATTTTTCTCTCCTAAATTAGATAATAAACAATCTAAAGTTGCGCACTGTCTTGTATTTTTGGTCTTATTCTCCCAAATCTCCTGGATCCTAAAAGAGCTCAGGGTAGTACTAAGGGAATGAGTCAGCCTTTAATATTGTGCTTTACCAAGATGGTAATTACAGCAGCCTGTTCTCTACAGCCTGTGAATCCCACCCTCTGCTCTCCTGGGCTAGCTCCTTCATGCCATGGTAAACTGGCCAGGAATTACAGTGAAGTTTTTCTTTCAGGAACATACCATTCAAAGGAGATACATGAATCAGGAGATATGGAAAAAGCAATGCTATTTTTTTTTTCGTTTGCATTTCCTTGAGAATGTTTGCTTATGGGTGTACCTCAAAGACCAGGTAGACTTGGTGAAGCACTCAGTATAACAGATCAAATCCTACAGCAGGAAATGAGTCTCCTAACATTAGAAAAGCTCTTTTGTTACATTGGGTTTTGGTTTTTTGGCCACAAGTAATTATAGCTGGGTTTTCCCCACAATAGCACTGGTCACATTGCTGTGACAATTTATAAAGTCCTCTCAGGTGATCAAAGACTGGAGTTGAGGGAGAATTAGCCAGGTAGCTTTATTTTCAAGTAGTCAGCTAGGGATGGGCCCAAAGAGAATTCTGCCTTTGATCCAGTCTGGTGTCATCTTTTAATGACAGCACCCCTACTAGGTACACTGGCCTCTTCCAAACCAGTCAGCTTTCCCTCGGACCCACAGAGCCTGAAGGTAAAGTCCACTTCTAACAAGCTGTAAAGAGGGCTTACTGAGTAGGCAGTTTCTTCTTCCAGGCTGTTCATCTCTCCTCACCTGAAACCCAGGGTCTCAGGACAAGTAAGACCTCCCCCATTCTGGCAGCCTGGAAGAGGAATTTTTCTTTCTTTATTCTCACTATTTATTAGCTTTTTAAAGCTCTAGCTCTTTTTCAATTTCCCTGAAAACCCCTTTCACGGTTCCCTCCACACCCATGTTCAGCATCCCGAATGGGGGCCCAGGTCTTGCCTTCACATGGGTGCATCTGTTCCAGGTTTCTCCCTGGAAACTCCACTGAATAAATTTAATGGTTTATAATCTGATAGGCTCAGTCCATTTCAAATAAAACAAATAAAACGCAGGGTGTGGGTGGCACACGCCCTTTAATTCCAGCACTCCGGAGACAGAGGTAGGAGGATCACTATTACAGACCAGCCTGGGTCTACAGATGAGTTCCAGCTCAGCATGGGCTAGAGAGAGATCTTATCTTAAAAAACAAACAAACAAAACAAAACAAACAAAACCCACCAAAATTGGGGTTTATGAACTCTTCCTGAACCACAAGCCCCGTTATAGGGTGAAGAAGAGCATTCTTCTGTGTTTGGTTCTTGTTTAATTTGAGAGAATTTTAGACTTACACAAAAGTTTCAAAAATAATTCAGAGAATGACGAAGCCAGAAAGCCAAAATTATCAACAAAATAAGTAACTAATTTGCAGAGGTTTTAGAAATTCTTCACTTTTTACCTGAAGTCCTCTTTCTATTCCAGAATCCAGTCTGGAACCTTCACATTGCATTTAGTTGACACATGTCCTTACCCAATCTGTGACTGTGTCCCTATAAATTTCTTGTAATCACTAACTGCCAGGCACTGGAATGTACTCAGTAGATATTAATTGATTAGATTTCAAAGGACTAATTAAATGATTAAGTAAATGACTCCACTACACTTTCTGACTTTTATTACTCTAATTTGATTTAGAAGATATTACTTAGAATGGAAACCCTTTTAACATTTACTATCAAATCCCACAAAGCTGAAAGTGAGAGCACACTTAAATCTTTCTTGGAAAGGTCCCAATGTAGCTTTATTACACTGTTGTGCTTCGATAAATCTGCCATGACAATCGGGATTAACCGTCATATATTATATAGTTGTATTTATTTATTTTTACATTTATTTATTCATTTATTTGTAAGCAGAGGGAGATAGAGAGAAGATAGACAGAGAGAATGGGTGTACCAGGGCTTCTAGCCACTACAAACAAACCCTGGATGCATGCACCATTTTGTGCATCTGGCTTTCCATGGGTACTAGGGAATCGAACCTGGGTGGTCAGGCTCCACAGGCCAGCACCTTAACTACTGAGAAATCTCTCAAGCCCTACTTTTAGTTTTTATTCCATTATTTGTAAACATTTTACATTCAGAAGAAATTCAAAAATAATTTTTAAATCCTTTAAAAATGCTATGTCAACACAAGCTACAGAAGCCTAGGGGAGAACTGTTCCAGTTGGCTTCTTCAGTGATATGTCATGAGCCTCCCCAGCTGATATTTATCCCCTCATGAAACTCTCTGTCTTTATGTGTTTGGATGTTTGAACTTAAGAATTTATCTCTAGTCTTTAGTCATGAAGAGAAGAGATGGGATGATACTTCTGAGATTAAATTATGAGAGATTGAGACTAATTTCTACATCGTTTCTCTTGTGTCCTTATTTTGCTCACCTTAAGGAAGCGAGCCGTGGTGTTGCAGGAGCCAGTAGTCAAGAATCTAAGTGTCAACAAGAAGCACATCCTACCACCAACTGCAGGAGGGAGCTCAGAAGAAGGGCGTTCCCCAGTTGCATGTTGAGATGCCTGCTACTGGTGACTGCTTTCAGCCCTGGTGGCTGAAGTGAGGCAGTGGCCTTGAATGAATCAGCTGTACCTGGATTTCTGACCTACAGAAGCTGAGAAGATAAATGTTTTAAATTAGTTGGTTTTAAGGTAAATTTTTATGTGGCAATGGATATAAATACACCTGATAAAGAGTTGGGTTATAATACTAAGTAGTAATAATGCAATTGATATATATATATATATATATAATATATATATACATATACATATATATATAAAATGGTCATAATAGTATTGAAATCAAAAATTTTAAAATGTAAAGGAATATGTTAAATACAATATCCTATATTGATGGTTTGATATTCAGAGTATGTTAAAAGCTAACACCTATGGCTAGTTTATGTGCAAATCACTATTCTAAGACTATAGCATACATTGTACTATTTTATCTTGATCATAACCCAAGAGTTGTTTCTATTTTTTCACTTTACATATAAAAAGCATATAGATACATAAAGACAATATTGAAATAAAGGCCCATATTCTGAATGACTGTCCTCTAAGATGGCAAGGACAAAGAAAACAACCTCTCTCTGTTAGAATCAATAGGTTACCATGAACTGCAATCTCTCTTTTTCACTTTTACTGCCATCATTAGGGATGGATGACTGGATTTAATCACTGGGCTCCAGATCTTGTAATCTCACTGCCTGAAGCTGTCTCACCAGCTAGAGGGTAGGCACACTATGGACATCTCTCCACTGCATGGATCAATGTGTGCTTGCAGATTCTGTCTCTGACACCACTGGGAACATTTTGTGCTGTTCTTATTGCTGCTCAGATGGACAGTGCATGGAGCTCGTGATGCTTTCACTGGCAAATGTTACAGCCAGGCTTGCTTCCAGCTCAGGAAATTTTGCTCATCTATGCCTTCTTCAAATGATTGCCTCACATACTTTAGGCTTGGCTTATGACAGGAAAATATATGAAGGCAATTTGTCATTTTATATTTTTATTCCATTGTCATTATGGAAGAAGATAATGGCTGCAATTTTAGATCCTTTGAACCAAGATGCAAAAGAAAAAATTTTTTCTCATCCATGTGGAGATTCTTCTGCTACAGTTATTGGGAAGGTAAATCAGATTTATCTTCCATGAAGAGAAATTATTTTTGTCAAAATTATAAATTCAGTAATTCAATTTAATTTGTTTTACAGAAAGACTTACATGTATGAAATGATAATGGTGCAGATTAGGAGTAAGTTAGCCTTTCTTCTGGTAGGTGGCTAGCTAGGGTGTGGCCCATGGAAACATGGACACCTCCTTACCTTCTGTGGCAAGTCTAGAACCTGTGTCTGGTCCAGTCTCATCCAAGATGGCTATAAGCATTAACTCTAGCATAAGCTTCCTGCTTCTTTCTCAACTTTTCCTGGGCTCAACAACTTTGGGCTTGCCCTTCCTGAATCAGCTTCTTGATCCCAGCAGCCAATCATGTCCCTCCCTTACACACCTGAGTCTGAGGATGGGGCTCATCCTAATTGGATGTCTCAAGTTCTTATTCACATTAGCAAAGAGTTCAAAACACAGACTCAGAGACAGGTAAATTAGGAGATTTATTTTAGGGAGAGTTAGGATAAGAGAAAAGCTAGGCAGGAAGCTCCCAAACCAAAAGAAGTTCTCCCCTTCCCAGTCTGGAAAAAGGGAACCGAGAGAATGCTCCTCATGTAGGAGGCAGCCTCTGGGAAGGGAAGGGAAGAAGGCTTAGGTGTGGAGAGAGAAACCTGATTTGTTGGTGCTCCCAGGAGGAACACTGTCAGGAAGGACACAACCTGAGGAACTAAGGAAATGAACAGGAAACTGTTGCTATTGTTGAGGGGCGATTGAAAGGTTGTTTTTAGCCATTTTGGATGAGACGGAATCAGAACTCTAGTCCATGTTTCTGTGGTTCAGTCCCCAGCTAACCATCAGGAAAGATTCTCCTAATCTGTATCAAAAGCACCTGAAGAACACTGAGCAGGGTGGAGAGGCAGGGGAGGAGACACGTTGCAGTTTCCTCATGCTTACTCATAAGAACAAGTAACCGCAATGACCTTGGGTACTATTCAAAAGCATAATTGCATTGAGACAGATTTAACAATCTTGGATCAGGTTATAAGCACTCTGTCTACTCAGCCATTTGTTTCCCCTTTCATGTATTGTGATGGTAGAGTAAGTACTTTTTCTAAGTAGTATACTATGCTGGAACAAACACATAAGAACAGATAAATAGCTCTTTCTTAGGAATCACTTGCCACCTCATGTAAGAAGCCATCTATTTCCAAGTCACTTGACATCACCTACCATTAGACAAGGCATTTGGAAGAATTAAAAAAGTCTTTTTGGCCCCCCTGTCCCTAGGCAAGGCCAGGTTAAGGCAGCTCCCTAGGCTCCCCATCAGCCCATGTGCCCCACGATCCCACCCACTGACCCTGGGTCCCAGGCCAGGAGACTGCGAGAGAGCAGATGACAACCCAATTCCACAAACAAGACATGGGATGATGGCTGACATCCTGATAGAAGTGACCACCCCTGGCCCATCACACCGGGCCCCAATGAAGCCTATGAGAAAGTAGCGAGATAAACAAGAAACCTATCACCACAGCAAGTCTGATAACCCATGAAAGGTCAATGGAGACAGACACCAACGATACCCCACACAGCCCAGGGCAAAGATCCAGAGATACTTAAGATCTCAACAACAAAGCAGACTTAAACTCACCCACTATGACTCAGGGAACTGAGAGGAAGAGGAGACGGAAAGAATGTAAGAGCCATGGTGGGGGAGAATATCCAGACACATTGCCCCTCACAGCAACAATACACAAAGGGGAAAGAAAAAAAACTGGTTACCTCTGGTGCAGTTCATAACCTCCTATGCTATGGACAGACCCAGTATGCACACAGAGGAGGGACCACAGTGGGTTGGCGACAGAGAGGAGGGAAATGGAGGCACCATCACCAGATTTGCTAATACAGTGTATATAATATTCATAATAAAGATATTAATAAAAAAGAAAAAGCAAATAAAAAGTGGCAGATTAAACCCCAATATATCTGTAAATATCATAAAATGGAATTGGCTAAATGTTTAAATTAGAAGACAAAGATTATCAGTTGAAATAAAAATTAAATAAAAAAGTATTTTTGAATGATATAATAAATAGTTCGACATATGAATAATAATAATAAAATAATAATAGAACCAGTGGCTGACACAATTTAAACTACAAATTTAGTTCACGGTCTGATGTTGACTAGAATAGAATGCAAAGTCCACAGAGACTTTTCTCCATTTTGTCCACTGGTAGATCAAGTGCACAAGAATGGAGTGATTCTCTATCCCCCACCACTCCCCACACAACTTACTAGATACATTAGCATGACTTCACTTGCTCTTTGCCTTTATTAGCACTACATTCTCAAGCCAGAAGACTCTTGCCCAGGCCCATAACTTGATTGAACATTTTGAGTCTTCAGGAAGAATCAACTTTGACACAAAATATTGACAGCTAACTCAGAGTATTGACTTTTTTTATTTTCCCACCAATTCTAAATTGTGACTCAATCCTCATCAAGCATGCTTCATTCCCTGACCCTGGAAGACCCACTTCAAGCCGAGCTCAATTCTCAGTACATCCCAACCTTACAGACACGAAGGCAGCTTGGTCAGTGTTAGACTCAGCAGCATCTCAGCAGGTTATGCTGGTGGTTTGGGGGAGATAGCATTTCATGCCAGCATCGGACGCTCCTCAGTAAGTATCTGTTCAGAGAATGAGTAGAAGCTAAGCATTCATGCATGAAGGGCTTTTCAATGCCCTGCTAACCACCAGTCAGCCATATTTTCATAAATGCTTACTGTAAGTATGATGAAGTCTAGACATGGTGAAGAGTTACATTGTAAATATTAACACTCCTGGTAACATCTTACCCAGTATCATAATATTCATGATGTTTTCTTCCACTTAAATTATGTTTTAAGGATTTTAACAAGAAAGTACAAATCAATGGTTCATGAAAGAGTAGCGGGGGTTTACTGAACCACTTTAACAATATTACTTCAGATACTCAAAGTGGATTTAAGCTCCCTTTACCATTCTTTTCCAAGAAAAACAAATTTCCCTAAAGGGTTTTCTAAACTCAGAGAAGGCCTTTCTTGTTTTGTGATTAAGGTACCTAGATGATAGTAGATACTATGATATCTGATTTTACCCAGCACTTACTCCCAATTGTAATTCAACCCACAGATGAATGCAAACCCTGAACCCAATGCATTATTTAAAGAGAAGGAAAGAAAATAAGGCTAAAACCACTGTGTAATGAAAAGTTTCAGTCTGGGAAAGTTCCACTGCCCACTCCCTGGAATATCATTTTGCTAAAGTCATTTCAGAAAGGGCAGGTTTCTGGGGCTAAATTGGTGATGTAATATTAACCCGCATGTAGGAACAGGCACGCGTGCTTCCAACATCCCAAGAGGCAGGTCTGGTTTTGTTTGTTGGTCGGGAATTTTTTGGTTTGTTCATTCTTTTGGCTGTTTATAGATTTTACTGGGAAAATATATTGTCCCACAAGTTTAAACCAAACGTAATTCAGACTCTATTTCACTTTTACCCTAACAATAATATCAAGACAGAAATGCAATGTAGGATGTGTGAGCAGTTCTATTTACATTTTTTTCCCAAAAAAACACATGTCCTAATATTTATCAGGACTCTGACAAAAAAAATCTTAATTATCTGTTAAAAGTTTGGTTTACAAAACTTGTGGAGATTATCTTCTTTGGCAGGGGGCCTTGTGACATTTGATGCCACTTCATTAGCCTATTTGCTGATGTCTCTGAGAAAGTTCCAAAAAACTGGATTTGTCCCCATCACAAGGCAGAATCCCAAACTGTTCTTGCTTCTCAGTTTCCAGAGAACGGCAAATCTTCAGAAACAATGGATACTTCTAGACCTTCTGAAAGTTTCAAAACTATTTTTTTTTTCTGCGCTTGTTCTGACAGCAGTTATGACAAGAAATCTAGTTTGGGTTCTAAACCCAGTTTATGTTTTGACAATCTTTTCATTAGATTTTTCTCAATTATGACACTCAAGTGTCCCCCTCTTATTTTACTCCTATTTTATCAAATTCTTTGGGAAAAAAACCTTTTTAAAAATTTCTTCATGTCTTATCATTTTAAGCTTTTCCTCTCTCTCTTTAACCTTCCCCCATCCTTCTTTTCTCTAGCCTCAGCCCCTTTTCTCATTCAATAATAAAAATGGTTAACATGTAGGAAGTGTCAATTAGATGCTGAAAATTGTCCTAGGTGTTGACTCTAGCCATAGTTAATCTGCATAGCAACAAAACACAAGAATTATTTGCAAGTCTAAGCTGTAGTTTGAGGATAGTCAAGCTAGCTGCCTAAGATTGCACAGAGGCTGCTGAAACAGGAACCTCCGTGTCTAAACTTGACACTGAACTACAAGCTTAGCTTCGTGGGCAGCTCTGTCTCTGAGGTATTCAGCATGAGGCATGGGAGGCAGAATTTACATATTGAAACATTTTTCATAAATCATGGCTCCATTCATAACCTAGAAGAAAACTACAGGAAATAAACAAAAGCACTGAGCAAACTTTACAGCTGCAAGTAAATTAAGCCTACAGATCACAGCCACAAAACAACACAACCTTATTAAATTATTAGCTTCTATGGAACTGGCTGTTCTGAGGAAAGGATTAAGCAGTATTAAGATTTCCTATTTCACTCTCTCCCTTGCCATCATCTAGATATCTCTAGAATTTACAGAAGCTAGACAGGCAGGAATGAAATCCCAAACTTGGTTTCTATAATACTGTAAAGAAAAATATTCACCCAAACAAACTATTCTACTCCATCACCAGCTGGAAGGAGAAAAGCCATATGTCACCTATTACACTTTTATGAAAATGCAAGTTATAGGTTCCACAATGGGACCTATGAAACATGACAAATTATGTTCTTAGGAAATATAGTTAGTTTCCACTGTGAAAAATATAATTGTGTTTGGTGTATGTCACAGGGTATAGCTTTCTTAAGCAATGGTAAGATGTGATTCATAGTAGATTCAGGTGGGATTACAATTGATACACATTTCATGCTTCAACTGATCACAACTTTTGTCTTTTTATTCTACTACATTTTAGGGAGATTGTATAACAGCATGAGAATTTTCCTCGTCCTCCTTTTTAATTTTTAAAATTTGTATTTATTTGTTTATTTGCAAGCAGAGAGAAGACAAACAGACAGACACAGAGAGAGAATGGGTATGCCAGGGCCTCTAGCTGCTGCAAAGGAACTTCAGATGCATACACCACTTTGTGCATCTGACTTGGATTATGGGGAATGAAACTTGGTTGTTAGGCTTTGCAGGCAAGTGCCTTAACCACGGAGCCATCTCTCCAGAAACCCTTCTTCATTTTTGAGTCAGTCTTGCTATTCAACCTATGCTGGCCTCAAATTCATAATTATCCTGCTTCTATCTCTGGAGTATTTGGATTACAGGAAAATTTTTCATAGTTGAACCTTCACCTTCTGATAAAAATTTGGGATATAAATACTCCATTCAGTATTCTCTAATGTCATTATAGGGCTGTGACCTAAAGTCATGATACTTAACATTTGTGGGTTATGTTTCAACCATTATGACACTGTGCTATAAATGCTACCTTGATCTAGTCCCTTAGAACTTACCAGGTAGGCCTCTGTTTTATAAGAAGAGCATCTGAATTTACATCATGCAGAAGAATTTCTTCATCAGCCTGCCCTCCTGCTACTAGCTGGGTGGCTTCAGGCTGGAAGAACAGACTGTGTGCTGTGTTTTTATGGGCTAAATGTTATGTCAAGTGAAAGCCTCTACTTTAAAATTCTGAAACTTTTTGATTTTAGGACCAGGTTTACTCAAAATATCACTCAAGACCATATGGACCTTTTGTGTATGCAGATTATAGCTGTCAATACCTACTTTTTAAAAATTAGAGTTATAAAAATTTTAAATACAGGTTTGCAAATTAAACAATAATCAACTCATTGCATAAATCATATAAAAATAAATCTGTTTTACAAATCAAGAAGAAACCAACTGAAGTTCTAGTGAGAAATATTAAGGACAATTTCTCTAGGTTTTTTTTTTTTAGTGTCTGGCCCCATAAGCAGCATATGGATTTGTGTATCTGCTTCTGCATTTTTTCTGTGACAGAATTGCATGTAGCCTCTGGAAAACTCAACTATAAACTAATCAAATGATGAGAGTAGAAATAGAAAGATGCTGCTTATGGTTACAAATTACATTTGACCATTTCAGAACTTCTGGAAGGAGTCTGATACATCAACTTTATAACCGTTGTTCTATGTAGTTAGGATAAATTATAAGAAGAATATTTCTAAAATGCATAAGACTATTTAGTTACATTTATTTTGATGGAAATAGATGTTGGAGAGACTTTCATTTGATTATTTTTCTGAATTGATCCATAGAATAGTGATGAAATAAGATCCAGCTTTCATGAAGGGCTGTTTCACGTCAGGCACTGAGTGGTACCATTCTTTTATCCTCAAAATAACCCTGTAAGATTGTGCTAGTAATTATATTGTACCATTCAACACATGAGAGGCTGGGACAATTTAGGTAATTTGCCCAAAGCAATAAGCATTGTTTGGCCTTATGGTTTAGGATCTGATTCCAGACCACAGGAGAGCCTAATCCAGGTACCAATTGTCTCTTCAGAAGAGGCAGCTCACCAGCAGGAACTGTCTCATGCAGTCAAGTTTCTGGGAACATGGTCATACTCTCTCTAGCAATGGGTATGCAGGGGGTCACATAGTGGCTTCTTGCAGAACAGACTCTGCTTTTCCATTTCTGTGCCTCACTACTGTCTCCAGTGTGGGACCAATATTACTTAGTTCTGTTCAGGGTAGTCCACAGTGGGAGGAAAAATTGATGATTATTTTCATTGTTATCTAAAATGTAACTTTTAAATAATTACTGTCTGCCCTTCATCAGGTCATAAGTGAACACTAAGGATGAGGAAGTGCCCTGAGATCTATGTGGATAGTTTTCAACCCAGTTTTGGAGTTATCATAGAAAAGGGTGAGGGTCCATTCAAAGGATCTAAGATTTTTTATTTTAAACAAAGTAGTTGAATAATGGAAAGTGCTTTTAAATTACTATTAAATTACTTAAAATTCCTTTAAGTAATAAAACTAAACATCATACAGGAGAAAATACTGATAATTCAGGTACAAACAAACAAAAATGGCACAAATGATCAATTCCTTAGACTTATTACATTTTTTTTGTTCTAGCAATGCTATGCGAGTAATCTGTTTAAAGTCACTTTATTCAATGCTGATATAAGTAAGGCAAAGCATTTATCAAACGAATATCTGGACTGTGGGCTTTTACCCACTAGTATGAGAGAAGAATCTTATGAAGTGTATAAGGTATAGTAAAAACAATGAAGCAATAATGGATGGGAAGGCATGATAAGCTAGTATTAAATATTTCCATGAAGTTTTCATTTTGTTTTGTTGTTGTTTCTTCACTGTAGCCCAGGCTGACCTGGAACTCACTCTGTAGTCCCAGGTTGGCTTCAAACTCAAAGTAATCCTTTTACCTTTGCTTCTCAGTGCTGAGATTAAAGGCATGCACCACCTTGCCTAGCTGAAATTTTTATTTTTGCTATATGTTTATCATATATCAATAGACAGTAGAGGAGGTAATTTCCTTAGTGATCTGCACATGATGATGTAAGCAGTAAACCACATATTCAATAGAGGACCTCTAAGATTATGATGGGGCCAAAAAAATCATATTGCCCCATAACTTCATGGCCACCATAACAGCACAGCGCATTACTCAGGGGTCTTCTGGTGAGACTGGTTTCAACAAACTTTGAGACTTGATATTTATGTAAAAATAAAAACAAACAAACAAAACAAAGTCCTAGCAAACCGAATACAAACCCATATCAAGTCTATAATTCACCCTGACCAAGTCGGCTTCATCCCAGGGATGCAGGGATGGTTCAACATTCACAAATCGACAAATATAATTCACCACATTAACAAACTCAACAGTAAAAACCACATGGTCATCTCAATTGATGCTGAGAAGGCTTTTGACAAAATTCAACACCATTTCATGTTCAAAACCCTGGAAAGAAAAGGCATAGATGGCCTATACCTCAACATGATAAAGTCAATATACAGATCTCCTAAAGAACAAATCATCCTCAATGGGGAACGACTCAAGGAGTTCCCCCTCAACTCAGGAACAAGACAGGGATGTCCATTCTCACCACTGCTATTTAACATATTGCTTGAAGTTCTAGCCCAAGCAATAAGACAAGAGAACAGCATAAAAGGGATACAAATCGGAGAGGAAGAAGTCAAACTATCCCTCTTTGCAGATGACATGATCTTATATATATCAGATCCAAAGAACAGTATCACTAATCTCCTGAAGGTGATCAATGCCTTCAGCAGAGTGGCAGGATACAAAATTAACACACAAAAATCAGTAGCCTTTCTATATACAGAAGACAAGCATTCGGAAAAAGACATCAGAGAAACTGTCCCATTCTCTGTATCCTCAAATAAAATTAAATACTTGGGAATATCACTAACTAAGGTAGTGAAAGGCTTATATAAGGAAAATATTGAAACACTCAAAAGGGAAATAGAGGAGGATGTGACGAGATGGAAAGACATTCCATGCTCATAGTTAGGGAGAATCAATATAGTAAAAATGGCAATCCTGCCAAAAGCAATCTACAGATTCAACACAATGCCAATAAAAATCCCAACCTCCTTCTTCACAGACATTGAAAAAATAATCTCCAAATTTATTTAGAAGGGTAAGAGATCTCGAATAGCTAAAACTATTCTGAGCAGGAAAAATTATGCAGGTGGTATCTCCATACCTGACTTTAAAACATACAAAGCCATAGTAACTAAAACAGCATGGTATTGGCAGAAAAACAGACAGTCTGACCAGTGGAATAGACTTGAAGACCCAGCCTTTAATGCAAATAATTTCAGCTTCTTAGTTTTCGACAAGGGTGCCAACAATGTATGCTGGGCCAAAGATAGCATCTTCAACAAATGGTGCTGGGCAAACTGGATAAACACATGCAAAAAAGTGAAATTAGACCTACTCCTTTCACCATGCACACAGATCAAATCCAAATGGATCAAAGACCTCAATATCAAGCCTATAACCCTGAACACCCTGGAAGAAAAAGTTGGAGGAACCTTACATGAGATAGGAATAGGGAACAACTTCCTGAGCAAATCTCCA
>PVHP010002262.1:30962-92687 GCA_004024765.1 Zapus hudsonius | reverse complement strand
CTCTCTCTCTCTCTCTCTCTCTCTCTCTCTCTCTCTCTCTCTCTCTCTCTCTCTCTCTCGCTCTCTCTCTCTCTCCAAATAAAATATAATAATAAAAAATAATCTGAATAATCTGGAACAACATTTGACTCAAACCAATGTACTATTTTAGTAGCACTGTATGCAGTATGATTCTATTTATATAATGCCAAAATGAAGAACACTGGCTGGTGCTATTAGAACTGCAGTGGTTACTGTGGTCAAGGTAACAGCTTCATCAAACCACCATGGGTCTGAGGGCTTCTAGTGTGGGCTTGTTGTGTGTGTGTGTGTGTGTGTGTGTGTGTGTGTGTGTGTGTGTGTGTGTGGTGATTCTGGGAGTTGATCTGAGGGCCTCACATAAACTAGGCTCCAGTGCTGAGCTTTACCTGAAGCTCCCATTTTGCATTTTGATTTATATTCTCATATGGATATGCTCATTTTTACATGACTGTCACAGAGTGGAAAGACAGTGTGGGCAGTGTCTCCCTATCATCTGCAAATTATTGAAGATAAGGCTTGCTAGGTTTGATGTTAGATTTATACTTTCAGTCTTATGTCAATCTCTGCCTGCCAAGGGAGCCTTCCATTCTTAATACGACACATGGCTTTGCAATGATTCTGTAAGACTGGTTTTCTTGCCTGAAATCCTCTACTATTATTCCCCACTGTGAGTATCACATTGGATGCCCTGTTGCACTGTAATTTTAAATTTATAAAAAAATCACTTCTCATTGCTGGCTCCACCCCCATAGTCCAACTCATGTTTGCTTAGTAACTTTGCTATATTGCATACTTTCATGTTTTTAGATTTGTCCATCACGTGTCTCACATCTCCCTGTCATCTCCCACTGACCCCACCCAGTAACCCACCCTGGGGATCTGCTCTTAGACTATTCTTGTATGCTAATAAATGCTCAAATAATGAATATTCAAGTGCATCAAGTGCGTGCTGGAAGAAATAGGACTTGGAATATATGTATATATATATGCACTAGGTTGTCAAATATACAAAGGGTGTTAGGGCTCATAGTTGGTAGAAACAGTGAAAATTACTATGACCAACCCAACAGGAAATATGACTTTTGGGGGGAGAAATCATGTCTACCAGGAAAAAGAATTATTCATGGAGGTTAGAATAATTCAATAAAGAGAATTTTAAACACAAGAGAAGACCTTCTAAGCCAATGAATGCTAAAGGCAATTACCATAAAGTAGAAAATATAGTTGTGACCTGGGGAGATGGCTTAGAGGTTAAGGTATTTACAAAGCCTGCTGGCCTGGGTTCTATTCTCCAGTACCCACATTTACCCAGTTGTATAAAGTGGCACGTGTGTCTGTAGTTTGCAGCATCAAGAGGTCCTAATGCACTCATTCTTTCCCTCCCCTCCTCCCTCCTTTCTCTCTCTCTCTTTCTCTGAAATAAAAACATTTTTAAAAGAAAGAAAACACGGTTTCTTCCTAACTAATAGATGCACCAAAATCCATGTGCACGCTCACCTGTTTATCCATGGCTTTTATATCAAGCAGTGATTCTATACCAAGCATCATGCTATGTGCCAGAGATCACGTAGAGAGAACAGAAAAACATGCAAGCATGTTGTGAAGTGGATCCAACCTGATATTGGGTATCGGGAACTATCCACCATCTCATCTACTAGCGCACTCTTTGCTATCACTGTTTTACTTAGGTGAAAACTATCTAAAGAGTCCCCAGGCTGTTTGTGTTGTTTAGCAGATAACAAGTTTTAGCTTTATCTATTTTCCAGTCATTTTTCTTATGGAAGCTCATAACTATAATAGGAAGGAAAGAAGTAATAAAGAAAGGAAAGAGAAAGAAAGGAAAGACAGAAGTATTACTAAAATGTATTCTCTGAGGAGACAAAGTATGAGTTTTCTGGTTTTACTGGAGAAGACTTCTATTCTGCTACATGGTAGCATTGAATACTGAGATGCCTGGTCCAGCATTATCTCTGCTTTGTTGATAAATAGGTCACCAGGACAGTGTCATGGTACAAAAATGTCATCTCTTTTATATCCTTAGTGCCTCTGTCACTTCCTGTCACTTTTGTTTTAATATTTAAATATCCTGGAAATCAGAGCTCACCAAACAAGTCTCAGCTTATGCTATGACTTTTCCAAGTGTTAACCACAATGATTCCAGTAGGAAAATTAGATCTCTTGTATATATCACCAAGTGCTCACCCCTCTCTCCATACAATGGATAAAGGCACACACCATGCATTTAATAGCATCATTGTATGTTTACCTTTCTCCCTTGATTTTAAACTTCCTGAGTGAAGTTTAATGATTCAAGACTTTAATCTTTATATCCCTGTCCAAGTTCATTTGCATTGCCCATTTTGAGACTATAGAAGAGGTTCACCACCCTGCAGGGCCTCTTGGATTGTTTTGCTGATGGAATATACTAAACCAAATGAGTGTATTATCTTTGGATATTATTCAGATTATTTCAACAGATAAATGTCTTCCATAACTCTATCTTATGGCTGGCTTTGATTTTGATATTGAGTAGTTTGATTACAAATTGACTTGCAGAGATTTTCAAAGCATCGTGCTGATAGGATCTCAGAGATGCAGCATGCTGGTGCTTTTAGTGTAAAAGGAAAGCTAGGCCAACAAATGCAGAAATCTCCCCTAAACAGAGTTCACAAGCAAATTGTGATGTCACCCTCTGGGAATCCCACTGTCACCTAAAGAAGGAAGTTTGTCTTTGAAGGTTGGCCTGTATGTTGGATGCTTGTCTGTCACGTTCTTCTCTCATTTATTCTGAATGAACATAATCCATCCATCAGCGCTTAAAGAGTTTCCCAACAGAACATTGACCTTGAATGCGGCACATTGATTTTCAGTAACGTACTGCAAACAGGGTCGTTACTGAGTCACCCAACAGTGAACGTGATTGGGAAAAGATTTCTGAAATTCCAATCGGGTGTCACTTGCCTTGGATGATGGATCAGCCTACTGTAAACCATCAATCCTTTCCAGGGTCTTGAAACTTGTGACACCTGTATGAAATTTATCATTATGTACACCACCAGCCAAAACATGAGACCTTCACAGTCCCCATTGTGGGATCTCTTGGGTAAATAATCTGTTTTGTTTTCAATAGCGTTTATTTACTGAAATACTTTCCTGAGAAGGCCCCACTTCTGTTGGTGACAGAGATGTAAGCACTGTAGGGAATTACACCCACAGCACAGATTGAGTGATAGATAAAAAGCCTATGTCTTAAGCTGTTAGAGGTTAATGCCAGATCAATTAAGGTGATTGTCTCTTAGATTGCAGTGGGCATATGCATACACACAAAGGGGACATTAACACTGCCAGAATGGAAGCACAAAGAGGAATTAGCTAACACAAGACTTCAAATCAAACTGGAAAAGGATTTTTGTCTTCTTTCAAAATGCTGAATTATCTTCATGATGGGTTTCCTTGCAAAGAGAATTTCCTGTGTCCTTTTTTTTTAACTTTGGTATAGGAAAGCTTACAATAAATAAAGAGGTTTTATAAAGAACTGGATACTTGTAGGAGTCATTCATGTTTTTAATAGTATGAATTCTGGAATCTGTGGTGATTGAATATAAAATATCCCCATGGTTTTGTGTTTGCATACTTTGTCCTCAGCTGATGGCACTATTTGGGAAGGTTTTGGAGATTTAGGAAAGTCAAGATATGAACTGTGAGGTATTAAACTACATCTGTGCTTGCTCCACTTTGATGCTCTTGCTACTTCCTCCCTGCTGATGTGAATATGTGATGCCTGGCTGTCTGCTCCTGCCATGTTTTGCCCACCATGATGAAGCTGCCTTGGCAGCTATAAATAAACTCTTTCCTTCTCTGCTTTTGTCCCAGAACTGAGAAAGTAGCTGTTACAGAATCCAATATATGATAGCCTGTTTTTATAAGTAACAATAATTTTCACTGATGGAGTATCTGCTATGTACCAGTTGCCACCCTAGACATGCTCCAGGCATGGCACCAACTAAAACTGCCAGATCATAAAACTGAGGTCAAAGACTTTGAGGAAGCTAAATCATATATGGCTGTGAGCAGTAGAACTGAAATTGTAAATCTAGCCTTTTCTCTTGGATGTTTACCCCCATAGAGTTTTCATGATGTCTCACTCCCATTCAGACAGCCCAAAAATTAAATTCAGGATATTTTGATAGATGTCACCAGGTTCTCAAATTGCACCCCCCTCCAAAAGCAGCAAGCTAGAATGGGTCCCATTTTACTTGGTCTAAAGAGGTTAACAGGTCTTGCTATGCTCAGGTAGTTTATAAAGGTAGTTTTTGGGGTTGGGAATCTCATGATTACATTTCTCTAATTATAAGCTTCTGGGAAGAAGGAAAGTGTTGGAAAGATCTGCAGACTGTAATTGATGTTTGTGAACAAACACTCTGACCCACCTGTTATTGCTCCTTCTTTCAGACAGTCCAATGTGATGCATCAACGACCCTCTTCTACCAGACAGAATCAGGGGTTGCTATCCAGGCAGGTGGTGATGATAGTGAGGGCCACCACAGGTAAAAATCCAGCCCAGCCTCTTCACAGGAAGGCTTGGAAAATGCTCATCTTGCTCCTCCTTTTCTAACTGAATCCTATGTTGGGAATTGAACATCTAAAACCAGCATGAGCTACTTGGTTGGAAACTGCTTGTTCCTGTACTTGTCTCTAACTGACTGACTTACCAGAGTAGACCCAGAATAACATCATTCCGTCACTCGCTTATTCATTTCAGTTCCCACTCTTTCTCAAATTCTTTGGGTTCCAGGAGCATGCCTCTGAAACATGAGGTTTTATAGAGGTGGTATTTTCTTTAATTTTTAGTTTGAGTATGTAAAAATAAAGTTTCAAAAGATATGCTGAGACTCGCCATGTCTACAATATAGTTGCACCCCACAAAGTCTGTGAAATTGTGAAGCATAATGAAAATCATGAGAATGGCCTGCATTCATGTGGTAGTTTTGAATAGATGTCCCCCAATAGAATTTATTATAATTGTGTTTCTTAAATTGTTAATTGTCTCCAGGCTTCTGGCTGGAGGAAGTGTCACTTTGGCCAAGCCTCCTGGGGACTTGCCCTTTCTAAATTGGATGCAAAATACTAGGGATAGATATGCAAAAACAAAGCTGGAACCCCAGGTCTGGCAGTTCTGCATTTTTGTGAATTACAGTGTTACAATGTGCTTGCTTGCTTAAGGTGCTGGTGATGGACTTTTATCTGTCTCTGCTTGGATCTGTGAAAGGGGGCCAGCCTTTTTCCTTAACTTCCCCTGGGTCTGTTACTTCAATAAGTAATTTCCTCCCCAAATTTGTGCCTTGTTGGGAGATTCATCCCAGTGACGTGTAGCTGACTACGACAACTCATAACTTTTCTATTTTTGCAAATACCTGAGAAGAAGCCACTTTAAGTATGAATGGGTTTGTTTTGTCTCATATTTCAAGCCTATTGGGTAGTGCCACCTACATTCAAGGTGAGTATTCTTTCCTCAGTTAAACCTTTCAGAAACACCTAGAGATGTGTTTCCATAGTGATTCTAAATCTAGTCAATTTGACAATAATGATTAACCACCACATGGCCTTTACATGAGGGAAGCTGTTTTTGGAATTGTGGGCTCATGATCAGAATAATACAGCTGCCACAATGTTCCATCTCTGTCTTGCATGCAGTACAAATTTAACAAATACCCATTGAATTGCATAATTATTCATTAAATAAGTGGATGAATAAACATGTCTTAAATGAATACAAGTCTGAAGGGTGAATGAATACTGTCAATAACTAAAGAGTTGTTGAGTGAATGGATGGACAGTTATTTCTTGAATGACAAGACATGGCTTGGCTGTGTTAACTTTCCCACAGAGCTAGGAACTGAAGCTGAACTGACACAGTAGAGAATTTGAATTTAAGCTTGTCAACGTGTTGTGTTCAAACTGTCTGAATGTCAACTCTCCAAACACACTAGCGATAGAACTGACTACACAGAAGTCTGTCTGAAAAATTCTAAAATCTTCCCTACAATTCTAGTGTCTGTGTCTAAAGATAAGCCTCCCATTCATTTTTACTATTCATATTCTCATTTCTGAATGGCTAGGAGAATGATACCCTGGGTGGTGGGCATACTGTGTGTGTTCAAGGAATGAATTGGGGTTGTATAAATATCGATTCCAGGAGCTATCAGTATTCACAAAGGAAACCCAATACATGACAAATCTGATTATAAATGACTGTCAAATAATGACAAATAAGTTCTAATAAAAACAGACACTATCTTCACAATTACTTGAAATGCAGGTATTTATCAAACAGAGCAAGATTAAAAATGACCATGTCGCATTAAAGAAATCAAGCTGATGGAATTTTAAATATGCAGCTTGGCTATTTCCCTTTGCTCACGCCTTCTGCTTCTCACCAGGCTTCTGGCAGGGAAATGGGGTGGGAGTGAATTTCAACAAAGAATGTTCTAATGTGCCCTGGACTACTCACATTTTTAACCAATGTTATCTCCAGAGTTCAACTCTGCAGAAAAATAAAACCACAGTCTGGAGGCGAGTGGGACAGGCAGACCTCTTAGGATCCAATTGTGAGAAACAATGAAGACACAGAGTCCTTGGCGTGGGCAAAGAGGTGCTATGTGGCCCCCTGATAGCGACCTCCAAGAGGCACTTACCACTAATGAGAAAGTCCAGATAGATGATGGGTGAGGCCTTAGTAGTTAGGACACCCTGATCTCAGCCCCCCCACCAATTTATGAATGACTTATTTCTATTTTAAGGACTTAAACGTACTCTGTGACATCAGGTGTCAGAAAACCCCAATGAAAACTCAGCAGTTGTTTAGCATTCTGAAGAAGAGATAACCATATTTTTCAAAAACTACCATTCCAAATGATAATAGCAATGATACTAATTTGGACATATATTCATTTTGCCACAATGAATTGTAATTTGTTAATATAAAAACATATACAAAGCTCTAAAAGTTAAAGGTGATTGCTATTTTTTAACAGTTAGTTGCTATCTGAAGGAAACTAGCCCACAGTATAGGTTTTGTGTGACCTAAAGTTTAATATATTTTGAGGACTTTCTTTATAGGCATGATACAAAATTGGGCTGGACAGTAAATATTTATTTATAATGAAAGAATTTTGAATTTTCACCAGAATTAAATTTCTAAAAATAAATACTTACAGAGTCTAGAATATGGCAAAGAAATGCCACAAAAAGTTAAGCTTATCATGAGTGACAATTACTTAACCTGTATCTAACACTGTTCAACATTATTGTATTTTTTTCACAGTCTAAAAAAATAGGTGCAACACTATTTCCATGGGGTAGATTAAGGGACTATCTCCCAAGAGGCTAACTCTCTGACTCATTACTCAAGAGCCAGGATCTGAACTCAGCCTCAAGACCAAATGTGACAGCATGCATACTCCTTCATGGTAAGTATATTCTCCATGACTATTCCAAATGGAAAGAGAAGCATTTATCCCATAGGAAGCAGTGTAGTGATTCAGAATTCTGATATACTAGGCTCAATATCTTAAGAGTTCTTGGCCTCCATTAAAACAAAGGAAGGGATCTGGAAGCAGAAAAAGGGAATCGAGGATGGAGAAAGAAAGGCTGGGAGAACATCCGTGTCCACTTCTGTTCTTTGGTTACTAGTGCCATGATTCCATAAAGAGAAACACCACCATGATCTCTACCTTGCCTTCCTCATCTGAATGGACAACACCCTTTCAAACTAGGCCAACATGAGCCCTTCCTCCTTTAAAATCCTTCTGCCAGATGTCTCCTCACAATACTGAGGAAATTTGCCTGTGTACTTTGTTAAAAAAGAGAGAAAAGAACAAAAAAGGAGGAGGAAAAGGAAAAGTGAAAAAGACAGATGGCAAAACAGGGCCGGGTTAATGAAATCTGAGGAGACAGGCTTTTCAGTGCAGCAGAGACTCCTGCCCACTATGTTCAAGGACCATGGTGCCACCTTCCCCATGAAAGGAAAGGGTCCTCCCTCAGGGAGGAGGCACTGGGCCTTGTAGATGTGCAGCATCTGCATTTGTGTATCTGGGTCAACCAGGAGAAGCACATGAGAGGAAGTCTCTGCGACTGGAGTGGCTTTCTATGAATGGCGTCACTGCATCATGACTCCTGGAAGACTCCTTTGCTTTCCTCCAGGTACAACCCAAAGAGAGGTGCAGCTGGCTCTCTTCCTCTACCTTCAGACAAAGCTGCTTTCTTTGTATGTCCAGTCCTTCCATGCAGACTTTCCATCACAAAGGAATGAACAGCAAGTGTTGGAAGTGATGGGTAGGCTGGTTGAGCTGATTGGATCATTATTCCATGTGCATATGCACCAGGAGCATCATGTACTTCATAAGCAAGCATGATTATTATGTGTCTGTTAAAATAAAATGAAACTTGGATAAAAAGAAAGACTTAGATGATGAAATCATATTGGGTCACCCAATACAGAATCTTGTTTTCGCATGGGTTGGTACCTAGTTGGACCCTTTCAAGGTAGCTGAGCACTAGGATATACCCTGAACCCCATCAGAGCTACAGAGCAACCCCGCACATCTGTAGCTCCCAGTTTGAGTGCTGTGTCCCTCTTAATCTTCTTGTGCTTGACTGCATTGCATCAGCTCAAGGTTAATTGCTTTACTATTCCATAATCATCAACAAGCATAGATCAGTCCCCTATATTGTGCCAAGAGATGCTCTGGAGTTTGCTGCATTCAAATCTGAGCTTTATTCTAGGCAAAGTGATGAAGACCCTGAGAATCTTCTGCAGCAGGCTGTGTCTGATGGGCATCATTAGAATGAGGCCTCTGAGACCTGCTCCATCATCCCCCATGTCAGAAAGTTCATGATCATTTCAGTGTTCACCACCCAATGGTTTGGGGGAAAGGAGGAGGCGATGTTCAAAACAGGAAGCCCGAAAGTTATCAGGCTCGTCTTCATCAAGGCAACCTCTGGATTTCATACAGCATCTTGCCCTCTCCCCTGGATGATGTCACCAGCATACAGATGTGAACCACCTTCTTTTGAAAGAAAATCTCCAGGGACTCTCCTCTCTGGAGATGCTGCCTCACATTCACATTCTGCTTGTGACCATCCTTTGTCTTTGTCTTTTTATTTTTCTATCTTAACCCGTTGTCTGAACCCCAGTTGGGCATCCGTCATGTCACTACAACCATGCTTCTCCTGTGGTAACTACATCAGCAAAGCCATGATACATTACTAATTCTCATTTCAGGGGATTGAACCTATTGGCAACATTTATGTAGGTGATCATTTCTTCCTTGTTACTCAACCTCCAGGGATCTCTCTGGAGATCTTCTCTGACAACACTGTTCACTTAGTCTTTGTTCTTTGCTGAATTCTTTCTACCTTTGTCACATTTAATAGTAGGATTATTTAGGGTTCATTCGTTCAACCTAATTTCTTCTCTAGTTTTCTTTCAGGGGTGCCACTTCATTGCAGTGCTTGACTCCTATTCTAGCTCAATTTTACATCACACATCCAACCAACTTTAGGCATATTCAATATGATGCCTAAGAAGCACCCTAAACATAATCCATCTAAAATCAAAGCCCAAATACTGATTCAAGCCTGCCCCTTCTCCTGCATCTCAATAAATGGTAATTACATTTTTCTAATTGGTCTTTTTCATTACATTAATCCATTACATTAGCAAGTGTCTCTCCCCAGTGAAATGAAAGATTTTTGTGAAAAGGGAATTTGTTTGGTTTTACTTCATTTTCAGATTTTGCATAGTTCATAGCACATGAGGGTTCAGTGATATCAGACAAACAGAATTTGAATGAAGATGTTTACTTCTCAACTGTAGTCTCTTAATATTTTTTGAGTATGTTTGCATGTTTTTCATGTTACCATATTGATTTTTATAGTTATAAATACCAATTGCATTGCTTAGTATATGACCTTTCCATGTGAAATAAGATCTTCTGGGATAGTTATGTTGCTTTTGGATTATTAGTTCATCCCCAGAACTTGGTAAAGAGCCTGGGACCTGTCTAATATAGTCATCAACTCATTCTAGGTGAATTTACTGAAGATTGACTTTGTTCTAGATTTTTGATAAGTACTGTCACTCAGATATTACGCAATGTTTTTCATTTAAAAGGTGCCATATTGTATTGTCAGAGAAAATGACTGAAACAGATAATTGTATATCCATCCATGAGTGTATGTCAGGACATAGGAAGGAGGGACAGGTACATTTTATAGGAGCAGTGGAAGACTTCACAAAGAAAATGTATGGGATAAAATACACTGAACTTAAGGATTGGATCCTCCAAGTTTTACAAGAAGATTTATGAGATGTGAAGTACAGAATGGGTAAAGTTGGGGAGTCATCTAATCCATGACAGTTCTGATTACCAAGTGCTATACCACATGTGTCCCAGAAGTGAGAGACTAATTTTCACACAAGCCAATGGAGGTACTGGTATCTCGTCTGCAATCCCTCTCCCAGGAAAGTTATAAGTCCCTGAGTCATTTGATCTGAGCTTCTTTCTTCAAAAATAAGGCTCTAGAGAGATCAGTTATTGTATAGAGTACTTATGTAAGCATGAGAGCCTGATTTCAGGTTCCCAGTACTCACATAAAATGCTGGGTGTGGTAGTGCACACTTCCAATCCCAGCGCTGGGGAGAGGTCAAGACAGAAGAATTCCTGGGCTTGCTGGCTGGCTCCTCTAGCTGAATCAATGAGCTCCAGATTTTTAAAAACCTAAGGCAGAGAGGAACCGAGGAGGATATCTAATGTTGACCTCTGTCCTCCACATATACTTATACCCATGTGAACCCACATATATACAAGCCTGCCTACATGCCCACCATACACATGCAAGAGAGTTAAAAAATATATTAACACTGAAAACAGAAATCAGTATAATCACTGGGGTAACAGTAGGAGTCTTTTGTTCTTATATCCAGGTACAATGGTGCCAAACATACTTCTTTCTGTACTAAGACCTTCCAGGATTTTTCAACTATGCTTAAAATAAAGTTCTACCTTTGCCCGATGGGGTATGCGGTGGCCCTGTCTATCTCTTCAAACATATTATTTTTCATTCATTCTTTGGTATCCAGAAGCCTGGACTTACTCAATTCTTGAAACTTCTCAAAGACTTTCTCAACTTGAAGTCTTTACGCACGCTGTCCCAGCATCCACACATCCTACAGAATCCTCAGAAAGGCCTTTCTGCTATCCAGTTACCCTCATCTCTTCTTTCTATGACCTTCTCTGCCTTAGAATTCACCAGTTTGTGGTTTTCTAGAATGTGTTCCTTATGATGAGAATCGTCTCAAAAGTTAAACAGACTCCATCTTGTTCAACATCCTTGCTCTGATCCGAATTATGCTCTTTATTAATATTCATTGAAGCAATGGATGCTTAACTAAACTCTTGAATGAATCCTCCAATAATTTTAGTCTTTGTGTGTGGAATAACACACCAACAATGGGGATGTGAAGAAATGGCCACTTATTTTCACCCACGGACAAACACTGTATAGCTGCTTTGGGGTGGAGGAAAAGGGGTGAAAAAGACTATGAATTCCAGATGTATCATTACTCACTATCACTGAGGTGCCCCCTAAGTGACAGAATAATGGTACCTTGAAGTGTCATTGCAGAGAGCGTCTCATGTGTAAAATCACTCAGTCAAGGGAATACGTGAGGACACATGAGCAAGGCGAAGGTCAACAGATGAGCTTCCTGGCTGGCTGGCCACTGTGTGCTAGTTTCCTGTTGACCATGAAGTTCTGTGAGCAGGCATTCTTCCTCCTACTGGGTGGATGTCCCATCTTCATGCGCAAGGACATGAAAAAAGGGAAAAATCAAAAGCACATTGTCCAAGCAGAGATAGCTGGAAACACACAAGATTCCCAATGAGCTCAGTCAGGTCTGGGGATCAGAGATGGCTGCTGTGACTCCCCAAGGTAGGGCTTTGGGATTGTCACCTCTCTGTTGTGATTTACACATGTGTCAGATGAGGATGTTAGAAAACATCTACTTCACAGCACTTGTATGATGGCTAAATCATACACTTAGCATAATGCTTTGGGGTAAGTATGTCAAAGGACACCCTCATGGATGGTAGAAGTCATAGTCTGTAGGAAAGTGCTCATGGTAGTTCTCCAGGAAGAGGAGAAGGAACTGGAGGCTTCTGCTGCTGGTGGTGGCTGCAGTGTTCATAGAAAGAGGAGGAAGGAGTTGGGTGGGGCTGTAGTAGCTGTGGTAGGAGCTATAGTAGGCTGGTGGTCTATTCGAATAGGAATTATAATACACTGGCCAAATATGAATGCCCACAGTCCCAAAACAAGAATTCAGATGGTCACAAATAACATGTTGCAAACATGATCCTTTATAGACCTAAGAAGAAAGAGTGTGGTGACAATGAGCAGTTTATCTTGGTGGTGTGTATCCTGGGAAACTTTCCCTGAGTTGACAGGAACATAGGTCTTTTCACCCCAGCTAGGGCACAGAGGACAGACCAAAGTATGATTACAACAAAACCAGGTTTGGTGAACCAATGAATCTATGGGATCATTTACAGAGCAAGGTGAAGGGTTGCTTACAGGAGCATTGGTGAAAAGTCCACCCCAGCATCGGCAAGGATGCATTGAAATCTGCATCTCTCAGTCAACCTACACAACCTTCAGGGTTGGCTGGTCTCAAAGAGTCTTTTCCTAAGCAGTTGTTTCCTCTTTATAGAATCTTAGGAAGGAGTTTTATGACCTTTTCCCCATTCTTGATGAATTCCTGAGTCTCCTGAGCTTCCTTTCTGCCCACAAGAGAGAATGTTTCAATTCAGAAGAAATTGCTATGCAACATGGTGGTAGTAGTCCCAGTGACTTTAGAATACATGGATGGTGGTGGCAGTCAGAGGAAGAGGAGAGGGAAGAAGAAGAGACAGTGTAGGTGGTGGTGATCACTGTAGTGTTATAAGTAGTAAGGGAAGTTGGAATTATAATACATTGGCCAAATATGAAGGCACACAGTCCCAAAACATGGATTCAGATGGTCCCAAATAACATGTTGCAAACATGATCTTTTATAAACAGAACAAAATCAAGTCTTTTAAAAAAATATATTATTTTGCAAACGAACTCCAGACACATGTGCCACCTTGTGCATCTGGCTTTATGTGGGTTCTGGAGAATCAAATTCAGGTCCTTCTGTTTTGCAGGCAAACGTCTTAACCGCTAAGCCATCTCTCCAGCCCCAAATCAAGTCTTAAATCAAGACATTTTTAAATGCATTGGAAGGAATATCATAAGGTAGGGGGAGGGTTTCAGCAAGGCAAGGAAAATTCTATTATAACTCTGGTGCTATCTGATAACATTCTTAGCTTCAGGGTTTGAGGCTGGCTAAAGTAATGAATTCTCAAGGTTTTACTTGAAAGCTGAAAGGGTATCAGGACAGGCAAGGATGAAGACAAGGAATGATTACTGAGGGAACTGAAGATAACCCAAGATGATACGGCTCTGATTATGCAAAACACTCCAACTCTCCACGATCTTGAAGTTCCAATCAATCAATCAGCCTTGTAGAATCTTTTCCATAGGTGTAGCTTTTTTTTTCTAGTAACTCCAGTTCATATTTCATGTCTCAGGAGAAGGGTGATTTGGGGTTGAAATGAAGGGCCCTTGGTGTAGTCACAATAGGAAGAAGAGAAGGGAGATGTTAGCAGAGTGGTGGTAGTTATAGTATTAGTACTGGTCGAAATTAAAGTTATTTCAGAAATTTGGGGTAGTATCTCAAACTAGTGGTAAAGAACATTACAATTACATGGACAGCAGTGAAAATGTGACTAACCCCATGGTGAAGTCCTGATGGCAGATGAGACACTATTGACATATGCCAACTCACTGGGAGAGAGGAGATAGTCTAAAGAAAAACAGCTATGACTCCTATCATCTATCTATCTATCTATCTATCTATCTATCTATCTATCTATCTATCTATCTATCTATCTAATCATCTATCTATCCATCCATTATCTATCTATCCATTTATCAATATATCATCTATCTATTATCTATCATCTATCTATCATCTAATCTATCTATCTTCTATCTATCATCTATCTATCTATCTATCATCTATCTATCATCTATCCACCTATCTATCTAATCTAATCATCTATCTATCTATCTATCCATTATCTATCTATCCATCTATCAATCTATCATCTATCTATTATGTATCTGTCATCATCTATCATCTATCATCTATCATCTATCTATCTATCATCTATCATCTAATCTATCTATTATCTATCTATCTATCTATCTATCATCTATCTCTTAAGGTTATCACTTTTCCAGGAATGCAGGGGACTTGAGCTGAAGCTGACCAAGCTGACCTCCAAGGAAAACATGCAAAAGGCCTACAATCTCCACCTGTCAAAGGACTGGCTTTTCTGACAAAGACCTCTGCCCAAACCAGAAAGGGTGAAAATCCCACAACCACAAAACCAATTCTTTTCTTTTTTAAAATGGGGAATCTTTAAGACTTCATTTTCCAGGGCCTGGGTTTAAAAAAAGAAAAAGACAACCTGGAACCCAGGACCCCATCTCTCAAGGACAGGACTGCTGAGGCCATCTCACAGTTAAAATTACATCTGTTCTGGCATTTTCCTCATTGCTTTCTATGAATTGTAAGGATAGCCACAGGCATGCCGAGAGGAAATTAGACTCCTGGCACCCTTTGGTCAAATTGTAAATGAAGCCATTTTCCTTTACCAACTTCTGTTCTGTGATTTCTTTTAAAATGCAGGGAAGTAAAGCACATGTCCATTGATACTAGGGATATGAAGAAGTGTTTTTTCTTTGCATGTCCATCAGGTGTATGTGTGTATGTGTATTCATGTAGGTGCACACATGTGTGGATATGTTTTATGTGGAGGCCAGAGGTGGACACTGGTTATCTTCCTAGATCCCTCACTCTCCTCTTTATTTTACTGAGACAGGGTCTCTCCCTTGATCCCAGAGATCACTTATTGAGCAGGTCTAGCTAACCAGTTGCTCTGAGCATTTTCTACATCTGCCTCCTCAGTGCTGGGATTGTAGGTGACCACAATGCCCACCCACATTTACACCTACTAGGGACCTGAGCTCTGGGCCATACACTTGTGAGGCAAGCTCTTTATGAACTGAGCCATCTCCCCAGGCCTGGAAGAAGAGCTTTGATAAGTATGCATCCCTGTCCTCTTGATTGTTCAGGAGAGGGTCTCACTGTGTTTTGTGGGTGGCATGGAATTCCCTATGGAGTCTAGGCTTGCCATCAACTCAATCCAAGCCTCTGTCTCAGCTTCCCTAGTGCCAACACGATAGGTGTGTGCAACCACACTCCACACTCATCTTGAAAAGTGGGAGCAGATTAAATGACGATGCCTCCTGCCCACGAGTCCCTCCAGGAGCTGAGATGAGGTGGGTGAAGCAGACGTTGCAGCCTGCTTTTTGATGCATCGACAGCGAGCATCAATTCTGACTTGGGCAGCCTGTGGCATTGGGGCACCATGTGACACTGGTGTTTACTTACTCTGCTTGTACTTTACTCTGCACACTGTGTGACACTGGTGTTTACCTACTCTGTGTGTACTTTACTCTGCACACTGTGTGCTGGGCAGTGTGTGACACTGGAGTTTACTTACTCTGTGTGTACTTTACTCTGCACACTGTGTACTGGGCAGCGTGTGACATTTGTATTCAACATACTCTGCGTGTATTTTACTCTGCACACTGTGTACTGATTTGTCACATTTTTAGGGTAAGATTATGTCTCTGAGTAAGCTGATTAGTGTTAGACTGATTGTTTTAAAATAACTCAAGCGGCATCTGAATTTATTTACATACATGATATTGCCTTCTATAAACACAGCTGTATGTGAAAGAAAATTCAACGGTATTTTAGGAAGTTAAGCCAACAGTTTAGCTGTAAGAAAGGCAGCCTTCTCATTCTGCTTTCTCTTTATTTTTATTCTTTATGGACTATGTTTCTGGCAAAGACTGAGCTTGAATATTCCTGTCCAGAGGGCCTCACATAAGTGGGAGAGATGAAGTTCTGGCAGCTGTGGGGAACACTCATCAGGAGGAGACAAAGTCTTGGTCCCAATTTCATAAGGGCACAGTGACTTCCACACCCACATCGAAGCCACAGGGAGTATTGGAGCTGTTTCCAACTTCTGTGCAGGGCAAGGCTTTTCTGATTTTATTAATCCCAAGGGTATCTGTTTGTACAGTTTGGTGGGGTGAGGCTGCGTTAGGCTCTGTAGGCCCACGAATAAAAAGATTAATGAAGAAGACCCTGTTCTGATGAGCTTTAAAGTGTACTGATAGACAGGTGCATACATGTGTGTCCATAAATGTGGGTGTGGATGTGTGCATTTTCACACTGCCTAAAGATAGACCTATTACACAGGACTTGAAAAAAAGCTGCTTCTGATTTCATTTTGTTCTGGTTTTTTTTTGTTTGTTTTGTTTTGCTTTGTTTGGTGATTATTATCTTTATTGTTTCCTTGCCTCAGCTTCTTCCATTTTAATTAATTTAGTTTTTATTAAGATAGAGACTAAGATCACTGTCTTTAAATCTTCCTTTTTTTCTAATATTAACAGTTCATATTTTCCCTCTAATTATTTTATAAGCTGCAGCTTACAGATTTTGATGTTTTATTTCTAGTCATATCAAAATATTATCTAATCTCTCATGATATTTTCTTTGGTTAATGATTGTAGTTTATCTATCATTTCAATTGCCTTATATGTAGTAAAACTTGTTTTATGTCACAGGATATAACTTATCTCAGTGAATAACTCCTGAATATGCACTAGAAAACAACACGTGTTATGTTACAAGAGGGTGGGTGTTCCATAAATGTCATATTAGTTGATAGTGTTGAGTCTTACATGTTCATACTGATCTTATGTCACCTTATTCTATCATATCTTCAAATAGCACTTCTGAAGTCTCCACATATAATTATGGATGACCATTCCTCATTTCAGATTGGACATGTTATGTGTATTAGTTGCCTTCTTGTTGCTGGGACAGAATACCAGACAAAAACCAGTTTAAAGGAGGGAGTATTTATTTCAGCCTATACTTCCAGAGAGTAGAGACTGTTGTGGTGAAGAAAGCTGGTATCATATTGTGACATCAGCAGGAAAGACGTAGACAGCCTTGAATGCTGCTGCTCAGCCAGCTCTGCACATGGACTCCAGCCCAGGGGATGGTGCATCCCACAGTTAAAAACAGATCTTCAAATAATTCCTCCAAGACAGGCACAAAGGCTAACCTAATTGACATAATCCCTCACAGGTGATTCTATTGCCAAGTAGTAGAAGCCATCACACTTTGGTTCCTGAAAGTGGATGCTGGTTCATCTCATTTAGGATCGCCACATCTTTGATGAACTGACCATCTTTTTCTATGTGAAATGTCCTGAAGTTGACTTATTCTGAAATGTATATAGTTTCTTCACCATTTATTTTGTTGGCTCAATATCTTTTACCACCTTTTAGCTTTAACCTATCTGCATTTTACATTTAAAGCAGGTTTCTGGTTAGAAACATGTAACAGGGTATGATGGTTAATGCTTCCTGTCAGCTTGGCTAGAATATGGTACCAGGTGTGTGGTCAGCATAAGTCTACATGCCTGTGGCTGCTTTATTATATGTGGCATATATTTAAATAAATAGATTATGCAAACATAAGGAAATTACCTTCTGTAATGTTGGGTGGATCTCAACCTATAGTTGGCTGAAGGCCTCAAAATAAAAGTCTGATGTCCCTTGAGGGGAAAAAAAAATCCTGTCTCCAGACTTCTGTGGGATGGAAGTGCTGCTTCATCTCTTCACTGTGTCTTTGGTCTGCCAACATGCTCTGCAGATTTTGGACTTGACAACCCTCAGAGTTACATGAAATAGTTATCTTCCATCTATCTATCTATCTATCTATCTATCTATCTATCTATCTATCTATCTATCTATCTATCTATCTATCATCTATCTATCTATCTATCATCTATCTATCTATCATCTATCTATCATCTGTCTATCTATCTATCTATCTATCTATCTATCTATCTATCTATCTATCTATCTATCTATCTATCATCTCTCTCTTCTATCTCTCTATCTACCTATCTATCATCTACCTGTCTGTTTTATTGGTTCTGCTTATGGAACAACCTGACTAACATATATGGCTTGCTCTTCTTAGGCAGTGTGACTGCCTGACTTCTGATTGCAGTTTGGGATCATTTTCCTTTCAGTGTATTATCCAATCTTGTTGACTGTTACTCTGTCATGTTGTTCTTTGTTTGATATTTCTTTCCTTTGTTCTTCATTATTTTCTTCTTTCCTTATTTCTTTTGCACTAATTATATATTTTAAAATTTCACTTTACCTCTATTATGGCTTATTTGTCTACCACTTTGTCTTCCTTTAAAAATGATTGTTGTTCTCTTATTTTATATACTCATATAATAATATAAAACTATATAAAATTAAGACCATTTTCAAGTCTTACACTATTTCGTGTATTACAGAAGATCTTTTTTTAATATATATTCATTTTCCTTTCCCATCCTCTAGGCTTTTCTTGTCATATATTTTACTTGTATAGATCTGTTAATCCCCTAATAAAATATTATTTTGATTTAAGTAGTGAATTATTTTTAAAGTTGCCATCTCAGTTTGCATACATCCGAGCTTTATCTTCATAAATCTGCTCTCAGTGTTTTGAGATAGATGTGCTTGTCTGCATGTGGAATTCAATCTTGGCCGAAGGTTGGCCACTGCAGGACATACAGAATCTTCAATGATTTTCAGAGTTGAATGCTGTTTGATTTTACAGTCCTCAATACTGAAAACACATCCTTCTAGAAATGAAAGGACAGAAGTATGTCTAAAACCATTGGAATGTCAAAAATCATTGGAAATTCTATCCTAATTTCCATCCAATGTCATTGATTTTTTAGACAATTATATGTATATACATTATATACATATGTGTGTGAACCATTGAGTTTCATGAGGGTTACTACAGGAAAGTGGGTGAGAGGTTATTTCCAAAGGCTACACCACTATAAAAGAAATATTTCTCACCACCAGCAACTATGAACTGCTTATAAATCCTCAAGGAAGGGTGGTGCCCCATGAGCCCCTACCACGTAGCAACTTTGCTGCCTATAAATCATGAGGGAGGAGTAGAGATCTGTGACCCCTCCTATCCCATGACTGAAAGCTCATGGGACCAATCACATGTGCTGAGAGTTCAAAGCTGCAAGAATTAGGTCATGCCCAGGGGACAGAGATCTCCAACACTTCACCCTTCTACTGCGCTTCTATGACTTCCTCTTTCTTTTGTGATATCCCTGAGCTCTGGGGTCAGTGTATGGGGCAGTCAGTATAGGTGTCCCTTTTAGGGCTGAGCATTCAACAACAGCTATTTTCAGCATTTTGGTCAGTTATGAGTCTCTGCATCAATTGCCACTTTTTGCAAAAAAAATAAAATAAACGTTTCTCTCATCAAAGCTGACAGCAGCACTGATCTATGGGCATAAACATAAATATTTTGAAGGCAGTTTGACAGGCACATCGTGAACAGTTAGCAAAACAACAGCAGTAGATTCCCAAGTAGGGCCTATGACCTCCCCAGCCATGGGCTTCTCACCAGGCTTATGGTACCATAAGTTTGCTCCTGTGGAGCAGGCTTCCAAGCCAGTCAGAAAAATTGGCAACTCCATAACACTAGGCACATCTTGGCTGGTAAGTAAATAGTGTAACATGCAGAGACCACAGCTGAGCTGTTTCTCCCTCAGCAGCCTGCAGAGTACGTTGTTACATAGACCTTCAAAGACTCTAGGGGCATATCTTGTCAGCTATGCCTGCTGAGGATTCTCCCTAATGTGTTTTATCAAGAGCTTCTACCTCTTGATAGCTGGTGAGAAGACAAAGCACTCTAGTTCTATGTGAGCACCCAGAGGTGTCTGCCTCATCTCACACTTGTGTGAATGAGCACTCAACCAAAGACTTCATCTTAGGACACAAATCCTCACAAATGAAAGGTTATATTTGTGAATCAAAATATATTCTTCCCTATTCTTTAATGCTGTTTATGCAATAAGGTAATTTTTTTACCCACAAAGCTAAAACTGAACATGTATATAATGTATTCTGATCCCTTACCCCTCTTCTTTCCCACTGAACCACTTCTTCTGAAGACCCCTTCCTTCTTTCATGTCTTGTATTTATGCATTCATTCATTTATTCCTTCTTTCATTGTGACCCAGTGAGTTTAATAAGGGTTGCTTAGAGGAGCGTGGGTATTTCCAGGAACATGGGCGATTTATCCATGGCTACATTTCTGAAGAGAATGCCTCCTCCCCCTGCAACCAAGAGCTCCACTTGCAAGAGTCAGTCCTCATGAGCCTCCCCGATCCATTATGGAATGTTAAGGGGCCCCAATTTGTACAGGTAAACCTCAGAATTTACTACAGAAAGTCCGTTGTCAACTGCAAAGGGGGATTTCAGGTTAGTTGAAAAGGATCTGAGAGACCAGGCTGGTTGTAAATAGGGGCCTGTGTTTGGGGCAAATGCATAGAAGATGGAGAGTCTGGAATGGACATGTAGCTGGGGAATGTATGTATGTGGGTAGAGTGTACTTGTATCGCCTAAGACGCCTCAGAGAGCCGTGGCACTGAAATGTTCGAGATAACAGTTAAGCTCCTTGAGTGAACTGTGCAAGGTGGTGGCCACCATCCTTTGTATTAGAAAGAGGTCAGGAACACACAAGCCACACTAGGTTAGGTGCGCCAATAGGAGGTGTTGGAGGAGGAGCCCAGGGCAATGCAGAGCTGGGATTGGCTGTTTTCCTTTGGCTTGCTGCTCTCCTTAGCTTCATTTTTCCTTAGCCATGGAACTTAATTCCTTAATTTAATTTAACTTAACTTAAATGAGGCTACTGACCATAGACTCCAGCTTAGTGGGAATGTGCCTCTTCAGCCTCGCAGATATCCCAGGAGGTATGAATAGCATCAGTGATGCCCCCTACCTCAGGCCTCTGAGTTTCAGCACCCAAACACCTCCCTGAGGCACATGTTGACCAGCAGCAAGTGGGGATCTGAGGGCCACTCTGAGCTCCGAGTTTCCCTAACAACTTCCCTTGTTCCCCAGCCCAAGGGGTGGCAGCTTCTTCTCACTCTTATGACTGATCATAAATCTGTCACCTTCCCTGATACCCCTGTAATCAGTCCTTTCATTGAATTATTTAGGTTAAAAAATGGAGCCAAAAGCTGCCATGTGCAGAGATCATTCCAGCTACACAGAGCTGAGATGAGGGTGAGGAGGTTCCTGAGCAGGTTCATTCAAGACCTCTCCTCAGGCAGGCAAGTTGGGGACTGGTCACCCGAGAAGGACACAGAAAGGCAGCTGGCGTTTGAGGAATGACCGTGGGACTGATGTGGAGATAGAAACCTTTACATTCCCACGTCATTTTATTCCTACAAGAACCCAAGTGGTCAGTAATATTATTGTTCTTTTACAGATGATGTAGTCGTTACCCTCTCATTGCTGGGACAAGGCACCGATCCAAAAGAAACAGATGTGAGAATATATTTTATTTTGATTTTCATGATGGCAGGGAAAAGTATGACATGAGCACAGGCTGGACGCCACCTCTGCCACAGCAGGTGGAAAACAGCAGCAGGAGGGTGAGCCTTGTGCTGTGTGCTAAGGAAGAGCTGTCTGCAAAAGCCCTAAGCCCATTCCCAACAGCACACCTCCTCCACCAAGGCTCTACCGCCCAACATGCCACCAAGCAATTGAACACATGAGTTTATGGGGGACCTCAGATCCAAACCACCATAGATGGAGTCTTTGATGTTCAGGAAGCATGTATAAATTTCTGAGAAAATGCAAAGCTAGTAGGCAGGAGAGATGTGACATAAACCCAGAACTGGGGCCTCTGATACTCTTCCGTTTTAGCTAAGTCACAAGTCTCCTTCTACCCTCTTAGATGACACTGAGCAACGTGAACACTGACCATGCAACTCCTTCTTGCCCATTAGTAGGCGCCTTCCATGATTGCTAAGAATTGTCAGAAAGCTGTGAGGATAACTGAGGTGATAGATTTTTGTATAGTAGATTTCCTCTGAATTGAAGAGAGAAAGAAAGGAGGCTTTGGCGGGGGGTGGGGGAGAGATCAGGAAACATCCCTGCCTGGGAGGGCAGTGAAGGTAGAAAATTACAGAGACCAGGGAAGTCTGAGTAAAGGTTTCGAGACCCTGCCCTAAGGCTATAAAAAAAGAACTGCTTAGGATGAGAGACTCTGATGGAGCTGCCTGCAAGCAGTGCAGTATGCTCCAGAGATGCAGTTTCTGCATTTCTCACCTATGCTGAGGTGGGCTTTTGTGTAATTCGGCTGCCTTTAAGTTGAAACAGCTATGGGAGGTCGTCATCCAGTGCCGCTGCTTCAAGTCATCTATTGCTCCTGGAAGCAACCCCTCACCCTGCTCTCTAAGTAACCCCAGTCAACTCATTGGTTCACCAAAACTGGCTTTGGTGTAACTGTCCTTTGGTCGGTCCTTTGTTTCCTATCTGGGGAGAAGACGTGTGTTGTGTCACCCCAGGAAAAGTCCTTCCCATGCCACAGACAACAACACTGGCACATAGGCATTCAGTAAATTATTCGTTAAGTCAACAAACAAATAAATACTTATTCACCACATTTAAGTTCCTTCATGCAAAGGGACTATATCCAAATATATAATTTCATACTCAAACACATATAAATTATATGCCACACAGGTCTATGGCTAAAATATATTTTGGCACAGTGTAAAGGAAAGCTCTTTGGAGTCAGAAGGAGAGGCCATGGTATGAATCTGCCTGTCTCCCCACCTGCTGGGAAACATGCAGTCTTTAAATGAGGCAAAAGTGAATACATTTCTGATCTTTGAATTAACTATCCCATTAAAGTATGGTAGTTCCATCCCCCTCTTCCATCCCATCCGCAGCCCACCCCCCACCCCGGCTTAGCCTATCATTAGCTGCTATCTAGAATTGACAGTAGAGTAATTTGAACTCTGGTTCCCAGGGGCCTATTCTTTTACTTCCTGCTGTAGGAATACGGTGTGTATTGATTAGATATCAGACTGTAATGGGCTTCCAATCTCTCTGCCTTAAGATATATGATGGAGATGACAGGAAACAGATACCCTGTTACTACTTGTAAATAGTCTGCTTGAACAAAATGGTTGCTAACCACTTCGATGCCGTGTGCTCCCAGGATACTTCCTCTGTCTGTCCAATATGATCACGCAGAAAAGGAAAGCATGGAAAGTTCTTTTCAGCTACAACTATTGCCCGGGATGGTCTTCCCTCTGAAAGCTATACATGGGGCAGGATCATTTGGGTTAAATCCACAGGTAATGCTTGGAGAAGTTGTTCAGATACAAAGCCAACAGCATCTGCAGCCCACTTCCACCTGCTGACTGATGGAATGGCAGAAGGGCTGGGCACCAAGCAGAGGCAAGAGCAGGAAGGACCTGGAGTAAGTCACTTGAGAAGCTTCACTTTCCTCTTCTGTAAAATGGGAAAAATAATATCACCTCCCAAGTCCCTCCAAGGCTTGCATGAGGAAGTCATGTCCACAAGGACTCTCACTGGTCCACCGTTGTGTCCATCCCACAGATAGAAGCTTCCCCTTGCCTAGAATTCTGAGCTTCCTTTTAGGTCAGTGCACAGGCAGGCACTCATGGGGCATCTCCTCACAGGGTCCTGTGCAGACCTTCAAAGGAGCACAGTGGTGATGGTGAGTGAGTGAGTCCCCTGAAGGTCTCAATTAAAATGAACCTCAATTTTGGAGTACACATGGGCTTTAGACTGGGCCTTGGCTTGGACCATGTCCAGTGTGAAGTTAGCCTGGTCTTATTTTATAGGTCTTGTGCACGTCTCCTTTGAGTGGAAAGGACCCAGGCTTAGTATTCAGCTTGATAGCTATACACAGAAAGAAAAAGTGACTAGGGACACCTTTCACCTTCCTGGGGCCCCTTGGAAATTAAGGCAGCCTGCTATCTCTCTCCCTACCTGATGCAGCCTTGATTTTGCACTGTAGGGGAGGTTTCTGTTGGGTCTTCAATTCCCTTTCTTTTCTTACAGCAAAGATGATGAGAAAGCAAATGGAATGATTTTCCAAGAAGGATTCCAAAGGAAGATTGTAAACTTTTAAGGGGGGAATAAAATGTGAGTTTATGCATTTTTAATTACACTGGACTTAAAGCTCATCCTCATTTATTACCAGTGATATCAGCCACTTATCTACCGCTTCTCTCATCTGTGCTTTGCAAACAGACATGACTCTGGTCAAGTAAGATAAATGGAGAATTAAAAATGGCTACCTTCTGGGAATTGATAGGAAAAGAGAACAGAAAGCCAGGGTTTGCAGGTTAATCCTAGACTCTTCTCCCATCTTTCCACTGCTACCATATCAGTAAAAGAAGACAAAATCCAGGGCCCTAACCTTCTTTGCTAACATTTCCTCATTGCTCCTTCCTCCTCTGCCCCCATTAGGATGAGGGGATCAATAAAGCCAGCTTTGCGAGAGGAAGGAACAATCTTCATGCTGGTATCAGATGCCGGATCTGGGCAGCACGCGGAGAAGGGCCAGTGTGCTGTAAGTGACCTAATTGCACATTCCAAAAACACTGAATTCATATTATTGACTTCATCAGCATTGTCCTCCTGGAGGTTGCTCTTAATGAGCTCAGGAGGGGACTGAGGAACTGTGACTGTCACCTTCAATGCAGACGGATCTGGCCAGGAAGGAAGCAGAGACGCAGGTGAAGATGAGCATCATTTGCCGAGGGCTTTATCCATAGATCTCTCTACACCGAGTTTGAGATGGTCCATCTCTCAGTCCATCCTTCCAGTGCCTTGGAGAGGGTCTGAATATTGCTGTCTTGCAGATGAAGACAACCGCGTTGTGGACCAGTTGGCGAGCTTGTCTCCATCTGTGCGTCTGATTATTACAAAACATTTCACATGTTTATCTGATTCCCCCAAATGAAAGCTGGCTCTGACTTCCTACCATGTCGGGGTACCATTATCCATCATCAAAATACAGGAGGATGTAAAAAGAGGTCATTTAATCGTGACCTTTAGATTTCAAAATCGGAAACTGGTCCAAAGAAGTTAAATAACCTGTCTCGGTCACACAAGAGAGCTATGACTCAGTCCCCTGATTTGGGACTATCGTTCAAATGCTCTTGTCAAAAGATACAACACACTGTACTCTATCCCAACTTCTTCCCTCAGATCCCACTGGGAAATGTTCCTCACCATAATGATCTGAACCAGTAAGGTAAGAAAAAATGAGACATATAGTTCACATACTAAATCCAATAGGTTATTCTATCCAATCAACAAAATTCATTGAACATCTAATATATTAAAAAGCAAGATAAGGATTTAGATTTCAACAAAGTAAGTAGGTGTGTGTTTGTTGATTTCCTTTCTGTTAAGTGTCTATTCCCAAAATAAATTCAAGCTGAAAAATAAAATGAGGTATATAAGATTTTTAAATGACAAACGCTATAACTACATGTAGACATAGAATGTAAATTAAGACATCAAAATATTTGCTTCAGAACTTACCTCGATCATTCAATATATTTTTATAGCATTGAAGTAATCAGTTTTTAATTCAGGAGTTACAAAAATAAATGAAAGAAATCAAACTAAAATGAGAACACCTCTGAATTAGATGTTGTTTCTCAGAAGGGAAATGTTGAGTTTTTGAGAAAGGAAGGAATATGGCACTCACATTTGCTGAGTACTTACTCTGGTCCAGTCATTCCATAGATATGGATTCACTTAATCCCCAAGCTCTGTCAAGGGTGTTGTCACCTCTATTTTACAGATGGGGGGCCTAAAGGTATGATGACATCTCATTAAGACCTGTAAGCGGGCATCATCAAATCCACTGCAGGGCTGATATTGTTTGGTTGTCGCCTCTCCACTCACTTCCAGAGGCTTACAATGGTGATAAAATCATCATGATGAAAATAGTAATTTCTGTGTGCTGAGCATTTGCAGCGAACCATTCACTATGCAGAGAAAATTCCAGAAACGATCCTACCTTGTCCTCACAACAACTCCTTGAAAGAATTGGATTAGTATCTTCATTTTACAGATGAGGGGAAAAAGCACAGAGAGGGTATCAGTCTGCCCAGCACCACAGCCAGTCAATGAGAGAGCCAGGATGCCAGCCCTGTGTGGGTAGCCTCAGTTCTTATTACCCAACGGTTACTATCCTGGAAGAGGAAGTAAATGGATAAAGGTGTTGGCCCCCAAAAGACACTTGCTTCCAAAGCCTGATGGCCCAGGTTTGATCCCCCAATACCTACATAAAGTCAGATGCACAAAGTACACTTGATGTGGCAGGAAGCCTGGGCATCCAATTCTCTCTCTCTCTCTCTCTCTCTCTCTCTCTCTCTCTCTCTCTCTCTCTCTCTCTCTCTCTCTCTCTCTCCCTCCCTTTCTCTCTCATATACACACACAAATAAATACATAAAAATATGAAAAGGATTGGAAGTGGGATGTTAAATATTAGGATTGGAGATGGGAAACTAAATATTATGAATAATGAAATTGAGAATTCTCTAAATAGCAAACTATGACAGTTATCCTCTACTTTGTCCAAAGCAGGTATGGTTTAAATAGGAAGCAAGTGTCCCAGGCTGGATTTTCTTTGGGAATGTGATAAAATCTCCCTTTATGTGCATGGTAGTATTGCTTCTCCTGCGGAGGTGTCCATGCCTGAGCTCCTATCTATGTGCTCCTCTGATGGATACACTTGGGTTCGCTCAAAAGCATTTTTGCCTGTGGAGGTGGTACCTAGAATAAAGAGCTGGTTTCCTGTTCCCTGCTCCAGAACCTTGTTCCTGAAGTCTGGGCTGTGAAGTGTTGATGCACTTCTCTCCTATCTTTCCTTGTGGCGTCTCCAGGCTTTCAGGAGGGTCTCTAAATATCCTTTTGCTCTTCATCTTGTGCTCCAAGGGACACGAGTCCTTGGCTTTCAGAAATGCTGGACCTTGCCCTCTTTTCATAAAGAATTTGTCTTTTCCTGATAGATACTACTGCTCAGTTCACAGAAACTTCCCATGTACTCACTCCCAAGGAGGCTCATCCAATGAGCAGAGGATGTGACTCAGGGAATACTTGAGGGGTAACTCACTGAGCACCTGGCACCTGTCATTTCATGTACTGGCCAGGTGAAGGACGGACTATCAGGGTAGGAGGGTATTAGGATGGTAGGGAGGTAGCAAGGGAGGATGGGGATGGGAATTACAAATAACTTAAGACCCCCGTTTTTAAGATATAAATGCATGGGAATTGCATTAGGCCTTTGCTAGTCTTGTGATTAGGGTCAGATACATTAACTGGAGTGTTGTTTCTGCTTTTTTCTGCAGTCTAGTCTTAACCATGTGCTTCTTCTCCTAACCTCTGCCCCTCAGACCAGTGGAAGAAAAGCCAAAGGGAAGAAAAAGACACCATGTCAGGCAGATTGCCCTAGAGTCTGTTCGTTGGTAGAGCCATGGAAAAGCTAAGGGACTCCATTTCCAAAGAGAAGCTTGCTCCACACTGGGAGCCTCAGCTTAACAAAAGAGATCTCCATTCTAAATCTTTCACTCAATGTGGCTTTTATCCTAGGAAGCAGCAAACAAACAGAACAACACTGCTTAGGAAAAACTAGGAGATTTGTATTTTCTTTTGTTTCATTTAATTTACTTGTTTGATTTAAAAAACACATTAATGTAACTTTAAAAAATGGGTCAAATACTCTGTCTTCCTTTGCAAAAGAGTTTTATCTTGGCATGCCTATGCAGTTGTGATTCGTGTGCTTGTATGTATGCGTGTTCATATGTGTGTAAGCGTAGATGTGTGCATGTGCCCACGTGTATGGAAACCAGAGATGGGTGTCAGTGGTCTTCCTCTATCTTTCTCCATCTTATTTTTTGAGACAGGATCTCTCTATGATCTGGGAGCTCATTGATTCAGCTAGCCTAGCTAGCCAGCAAGCCCCAGGGATTCTATCTCCCCAGTACCAGGTTTACAAATGTGAGTGGATCCTGAGGATCCTAACTCAAGTCCTCATGCCTGTGAAGGAAACATTTCACTGACTAAGTCATCTCCCTGCCCTAGGAGGGGTCATCTTCTGTGCATGTATGTATGTGTAAACAAGCAGGTGGCTAGATCTATCCATCATTCTAGACTTGCCTTTTCAACTTCAGCTCATCACGAACATTCATTAGGGTATATGGATCTGTCCCATTTGTTTGTTTGTTTTCATTTATTTTTATTTATTTGCCAGGGGGAGAGAGAGAGAGAGGAGAGAGAGAGAAAGAGAGAGAGAGAGAGAAAATGGATGTACTAGGACCTCTTGCTGTAGCAAATGGCCTAGATGCATCAGACACATGCTCTACTTTGTGCATCTGGCTTTACATGGATACTGGGGAATCAAACCCAGGCTATCAGGCTTTGCAAGCAAGCACCTTTAACTGCTGAACCATCTCTCCAGCTTGAGAGGAAGTGTCTTATGTAGCCTAGGCTGGCCCCTGGTGTCTCCCTCCAGAGTGCTGGGGTTGCACTTGGGCACCACCACACTCTGCAAATCTCTTTAGAAGCCACAAAGATCCTGTTACATGGAGGGTCCACAGCCTATTGTTTTTACCCATTCCTCTGTTCACGATCCCATAGCTTGCTTTCTACTATCTTTAGTTATTGCTCTTGAAAAATGTTACACTTTATTATACTTCATGGACAGTTTGAAGAATTGCTTTTATTTCAATGACATAAAATTTGACTTTTAAGTAAAGAGGAATTGAGGAATTCTGATAGGTGGATACTTTGCCCACAGGTGGGAAAATGGAGACTTTTGTTAGACTCTAGAGACCATCTTCAGGCAAAGACCCCCATACTACTCATCTGTTCCCCTTACTTCTTCCCCTATACCTTCTCCAACACACCCCTAAGAACCTGCCTTTTATCTGTACCACCCAGGGGAAGGGTCAGATCATTCACTTTGGTTTACATTTTGAGCCAGGTCTTTGGATTGGGGCTGGGGCTGCGAATTTCTTCACACCAAAACCTGATTTATGGTTTAAAATGTAAGTAGGATTCTCTGACTTCTTTTGTTATTGGAATCATGGCAAGAAGTCTATAGCAAGAGGCTCTGTATTGAGAACAGCCACCCACCATGTTTACTTAGTAAGGCCATTTGTGTCAGAGTGGCAAACAGAAATAGCACCTTCATCACTATGTGTAAAGATGAAAGGTACCTAGGAATGAAAAATCTACCTTCTAGAGATAGAGATCTATTTCAGCTGGAAAAGTCCTTCCCTGACATGCAGCACTGTGGGTTTGATCCCCAGCACTACAAAAAACCAGGTGTGGTAGTGGTGCATGGTTGCAATCCTAGTATTCAGAAGGTACAGGTAAGAGGATCAGAAGTTCAAGGTCATTCTCAGTTACATAGCCTATTTGAGGTCAGTGTGAACTTCTTGAGCACCTATCAATAAATTTTATCTCTCTTTTTAATAAAAACTAAATACATCAACCTCAAGTATGTCTAAGAATTTGACTTCATTTTTCCCCCTTTTATGAAGAACAATTAGAACTTTCCTCTTCATCCCCAGAAGCAATCATTAGATTCTGAAACTCCTCTTAGGGTGAATAGGAAGTGGGAATGAATGTCTTAAATTGATTTCTTCTATTTTTGGAGCAAGGCCTCCCCTTGTCAGCTTTGCTGTGACTCCTAGCTGTCCCAGCATGAACAGAAGAGCAGCTCTGAGCTCCCAGAACCCACACACCATTCACATTAGGAATATTTGGATTCCTACAACACTCACCCTGATGGTTCCATCTCCATCCCCTCCTCAGCAGCCCACCTCATGCTTAGCTGGGAACTGACAATTCTTTTTGAAAAACAAAGCAAATCTTCCCATACGGTTTTCAAGTGTCGGAGCAGCTTGTTTGTGTGATTACATCTGAAGACCTGCCGGGCCTTGAGTGTGCACTTTGGCTTCTGCAGCTCAGCACATGGAGCAAAATATCCACTTTGTGCATGAAATTGCCTGTGTTCTGCATGGCAATGTGTTCCTCGGCGCCTCTGCACTTAGCAGGTGGCATGTGGCTTTTTCTCAAGCTGGGAAACTGGGTCTTGGAGAATCAGGCTCTTGCCTGATGCTGGAAAAGCCATCCACAAGGAAACAGAATTCAAAGTGAGAAGCATGAATTCTCTTTGAAAAAAATTATTTTCTTGAAAGGCCCACTGGGGGTGGAGGTGTGATCAAACATTCACACTCAAGCAAGATTTGGAAAGCCCAAATTGCTCAGAGCATGGATGGTGGGAATTTATTTCATGCAAACAAATACACAAGCCAGCAGCAAGACAATGGCAATCAGAGCAGTCCCATAAGCACCACTTGGAATGGTTCTGAGGCCTCAAGCCCCTCAGGTTCATGTGTAGGCATTGGTCTAAGGAAATCAACTCTGAGTTGCATTTCCAGTCATACACACTACATGCATGCTTTATTGAAAAGGGGGAGCCAAAGGGGGAAAAGAAGAAGAAAAGTATATCCAACAATGTGGGAGGAGTTTGGGCAAATTGTGCCCATTTACCCACTTTGTAGCTATTGGCTTGAATTTATGGAAATGCACAAAAATGTTATGGCAGATGATTTTTTTATATTTTATTTATGCATTTTCAAGCAGAGAGATACAGAGAGAGAGAGAGAGAGAGAGAGAGAGAGAGAGAGAGAGAGAGAGAGAGAGAGAGAGAGAGAGAGAGCAAGCACAGGGCCACCACCTTTTGGATCTGGCATATGTGGGTACTGGGGAATTGAACCTGGGGCCTTAGGCACTGGAGGCAAGTGCCTTAACCGCTGAGCCATCTCTCCAGCCCTGGCAGATAATTTTTAAAGGTTTCATGGAAGTATAACGAACACACAGAAATGCTCCTGAGTCATAACATATAGTCAATGAATTTTCACAAAGTGATAGATTACACCCCAATAACCAGTACCTGGAAAAGATTAAAACAGTCCTAGTACCCAGAAGCCTTGTCCACTACTTCCTCCCAGGGACCTCACTGCTTACATTTCATGTGAATTTTGTCTGGGTTTGAACTTTACAAATGGAGTCATCTCTGCTATAGTTTCTTGTCCCTGGCCTCATTTGCTGAATATTTTGTCTGGAAGTCATTTGTGTTGAAGAAAACTATAATTCCCAGATTCTCATTCCATGGTGTGGATAAGTAGTAAGGGATTACCAGTCTACTGTTGGCAAGCACATTATTGCTCGTTATCAGGTTTGTTTTGTATGCATCTGGGGTGTGTGTGCATACATGAGTGCACACATCTGTGAGGGCATGTGCAAGGACTCTTACGGATCCTGGAGCTCACTGGTTCAACTGCTACAGCCAGCACCGGTTTCCCCATGTCTCGATCCCCCTCCCTTGCACAGAAAACAGGCATATACCATTGTACTCAGATCTTGCCTAGGTGCTGGGGATCCTAACTCAGGTCCTCGTGCTTGCCTGCACCATCTCCCCAAGCCTTCTGTCAGCTTCTTTTGCTGATCAGGTGTATACCTTGGGCTTGACCTAGAAGAATGACAGTGTCATTGGGTCTTCACCTGCTCAGTGTAATCAGAATCCACCAATTTTTCATATGATTGCACCAATTCTTCCTCCTACCAGTAGTGAAGGAGAATTCAAGTTGCTCCAAACTGTCACTAAGTTGGTGTTTTATGCCAGAGTTTCAAAATACCTAATCATCATGAATCCAAACTACAAATAAAATGTAGTCAAAGGGGGCAGAGAAAGCAGTGGGTAAGAGACAGAGGGAGGTGAGGCGACTCTGATCTAAATACATTTTTCATTATATGTAAAATTGCCAATTAAAAAGAGAGACTAGAAACTAACTAGAGAGAAGGGACTCAGTGGAGGCATACAGGAGAGGAGAAAGAGAGGGTAGGGGTGGAACATGACCATGGTATTTTATAGATACATATGGATGTCATCAACAAAAAGCTTTTTTTTTTTTTTCTCGTGAACATGTGGGTTTATTTCAGCAGTAGGTTTGAAACTCTTGCTTTAAGCAAGGGTACTACAGTAATTATATATCAGGAACAGACAATCTCCTACACTGTCAATATATAAAAGTTCCTTTTGCACTTTCAACACTGATCAACAAGCAGATTCAGTCCATGTTTCATGTGACAGATTTACTGAGTTAACTCAAGCTTCTTCTTCAGGGACTCTGGCATCTCAGGGGGAGAAGGACGAGGGAGTCTGAAGTAGACCTTCACGGAGTCATAGATGAACCACTGCAGGGCAGTCAGAGTGCCAATCATGATGATGCGGGCAAACAGGCCCTTCCACACACCTTTAAAGCCGAGTCTCTGGAGGACCTGCGATGCAGTGCTACCTTTCTCTTTATTTAGCACAGACACTACGGAGTCAGCGGGGTGAGAAACAATTGCACAGAAGACTCCAGCTATGTAGCCTGCCACAAATGTCACAACCAGCTGCTCCGACTTTGAACATTCACTTCGCGGCTTAGGGACCACAAACTTGTACAAGGCTTCAACAGTCCGTTCAAAGCAGGCAAACTTCATCATGGTGTATGGTATCTGTCTCATCCACAGAGGAGCAACACCCTTGTAGAATGCATTTAAGCCTTCTTCCTTATGCATTTTGGGAAGAGCCTCCCTCAAAGTGTTGGCATACCCTGGTTGGGTTTGAATTCGAACCTTGGCAGCTTCCCTATGGAAGCCAGGGCAATGTCAGCGAAGAATTCAGCACTGGCAGAAGCAGCCAAATAGAGTCTCCTCACCAAGCATGTTGCTATACAAGACTTTGAAAACTTCATAAAAGCCAAACTTGCAGAGCCCTTGCATAGAATAGCCGATTGGAGCCCATCCTTTAGCCAAACCACGAACACCATCCTCTTTCAGGGTTACTGAGAATCCCTTAAATATGCCCTTGTACTTTTGAGGGTCCACCGGCATGCGGCATTTCACTAAATCCAGAGGAACAACAGCAGTATGTGTCAGCCCACAACTTAAGATCCCACCAAGGCCACACAATGCATAACACTTCATGGAGCCAAACTCACAACTGTACTCTTCCACGGCGGCGGCGGCCAGGCGGCGGGATCGGCTGCGGTCGGGGTCCGCGAGGCCATCGTGCACCAGCTGCAGGTGTGGCACCTGGAAGGGGTTCACCTGCGCCAGGTGCGCCAAGGACGAGAACATGGCCTCCCTAAGATGGCAAACACACAACCGCTCCCGGGGACAGGCTGCGGCTCACAGCGAAAAGCTTTTTTAAAGGCACACAGAAGTCAATACTCAAACATTAAGAATTCATAATTTTGTGTTATTGGTAGAATGATGGCCCTTTTCAAACTTTATATTATTTTTGTCCTAAAATTTTCACATGTGCTATAATGAGAAAGTGCTCATTTTTGAACTCTTACTCTTTCCATCAAATAATAGAAGAGGAGAGGTCACTTAAAGCAGACTATCAGAATGTCTCTCTCTCTCTCTCTCTCTCCTTTGTCTCTCCCAGCTTGCAAATAGATAAATAGATGATAAATAAACATTTTTAAAAACATAATACTGAGGATATAATGATAAAAATAAGTAAAGCACAAATAAATATTGCTTCAGAGCTCATGACATTCTAAGCACTGACCTAATTGAGTTATGTTTTATGATCATTTAAATTACAGACATCTTACAAGCATACATCTTTATTTAGCTTCATAGAACAGAAGTGGAAGTCGAACTGAACCTTAGATATGACAAGAAGCTTGTACCAGTTCCCAAAGTTAGACTGAGATTCACACTCAGATCTATAGAACTTCAGACTATGCTCTTCTTATCTCTTCTCCCTTCTCCCCAGGTCAGAGTAATGTCCAAGGAATCACCAAAATTCGGCATTGATGAAAAACTAAATCAAGGACAGGCTTCAATTTGGTTTGAAAGAATGACAAGAAAATTGATAAGCAGAAGAAAAATGAATATTCTTGGAAGCTTGAACATAAGAAACCAAACTCACCTCTAACTCTGAATAGAGAGGGCTCATGTGTGGGGGACGTCAAAAGTCAAAGCCAGGTATCCTCCTCAATGGACTTCCATCTTGTTTTTTTGAGACAGGGTCTTACTCTTAGCTTAGAGTATCTAAACTGCCTGGCCAGCAAGTCCCAGAGAGCTTCCTGTCTCCACCTCCCCAGGTCTGGGATTATAGGTACACCATCATGCCCAGTTTCTATATGGGTGCTGGAGAAGTGAACTCAGCTCAGCGCCCCATGCTTCTATGGTAAGCATTGACCCATCTCCTCTGCCCTGGTTTGCTTTTTAAGAGGCTAGTTTCAAACTTTCTGTGATCCTTATGGTCCAGCCTCCCTTGTGCTGGAATTTACAGTAAGAGCCTCAATCCCCAGTTCACAGGCTTAACAATTTAAAACCATTTCAAATGCTTAAGACAAGTGTGTTCAGTTGGGTACCTAAAGGCTCTCCTTAATGTCAAAGAGATTAGGAGAGACAAACAGACACTGTTTAGACATAAGCAGACATTTAGCTTGGATTTCTGGTCACCGTGAGGCTCTACTTAAGTCAAGCAGGCCATGGTGGAAGCATAGAATAATAGTCTGCACAAGTCAAGCATATATGGAATAAAACAAGCTCCTGCCTCTCTCTAATGCCCCTTAATTTTGGCCAACTTATTTGATATTTTCTGACCCTTGGCCATCTGGGTGATACTAAGACCTAATTTCTGGGTTATAGAAAATATTAAATTAAAATAATGTATATAAAGTGCCAGATACATGGTAACAATTGCTTTAATGGAGGTAGTAATATTCATAACAGTGCTTGGCCTTCATCCCAGGAAGAAGAATTTGTGAGGAGTGGGCCAAAGTATGTGAGCTTTCAAGGACATTGAGAATCCATCCACTCTCTAACCTGGCGGAATGCTTCTTTTCTACCTCTACTCTTTAAAAAATGCATAGCACGTCTGGCTGAAAAAGTAGTGGTTTTCAGGGTAGCAGTGAAGATGTGAAGAACAGAAGAGGGTAGTGTGTACTGAACACTGGTTGGTACACTATTTGTATCCAGAAATACTGTTAATGCTGGCAGTGTCCCAACATGCTCCAGGCATCATGGGAAGTCCTTTGCAAGTGTCACCTCACTCACAGCATCCTGGCATTATCCCAATATGCTATGAGAGTGTTCAACGTTGTGCTATTAAGAATTAGGGGCTGAAGCAGTCATGGTTGTTCTAAGATGAACCATGGAAGATGATTATCAGGATCCCTGGCCTTGACCCCTCAGACACCCATAGCATCCCTTTCCCCATGCCCAATTGTGATGAGAAGCAATGTTTCCAGACATTTCCAGATGTCCCCTCTGTATGGCATAATCACACCTGCTTGAGAGCCATAGGCAAAGAGATGAACCCAGTGGGATTGGGCGACTTCTGGATATCACCTGCCCGAAGTGTCAGAACCAGGGTTAGAAAGGAGGAAGTGAGTCCCCACTTCCTGTCATATGGAAGTTCCATTGTCCTGGAGGCTCAGAGCATGAACAAATGAAAGCTCCGGGAATGCTGAGGGACCAGACTATGATGAATGAATGGAACCCAGCATCCTGGCCCCATCACACTTCCCTGTGCAGTGATTTCCCTTGAGAGGATTTTCATTCTTCCTAACATGCTGTTTAGGTACAAGTGATGCCCAAGGAATCAAGGGAAGGCGTCAGGAATGACTGTGTCATGGTCATTCAGAAAAAAAACTGGACACTTACCCCTAAACCATTGTCTCCTTTTCATTGACAATTCTTAGCCACAAGTGCATTTTGAAATTAAAAATAATCTCAGTAAGAATCTCAGTAAAAATTTCAGTAATAATTTCAGTAATCACTGTGAGGTCCCTGTTGGACGGACAGTACCTCAGAATGCACCTTCCCACCCTATGGCTTTTGCAGGGCCTCAGTGGAATAGGAGAGGAGGAGAAAGGACATAAAGGCACAACCTGATGGCAGGATGACCAATTTGCAATGTGTTCATATGCTAAAGTTCTCAATGAAAAATTAAAAAAAAATCTATTTTCAGAGATGGACATTTGCCTTGGCTAAGTATTACCTCAAAGGTTCAAAGGGCAAATTAAGCAAGAACATTTTGATTATGTTCAAAGACATGCTTAGTATCTCAAAAAGGCATATTTCACTTATATCAAGGTCCCCTGGGTTGGGGAGGTGTGGTCAAGTGTTTGCCTCACAAAGAGGGCCTAAATTCAATGCCCGGAACTCATATAAAAATGTTGGGTGTGATATACAGGCCCGCAAGCCCAGTGCTAGGAGGCAGAGATGTGTCATTCTCTGAAACAGTTGAAGAACAGGGCAGCTAGGTCTTTATTTCCTTCATTGCCTGCAAATCTGCCTGATGCCAGATTTCTGACATACATATGCCATTGTTCCATGGGCTTCCTTTATGACCTGCTCCACTCACTGGCACTGTCACCCTCACTTGAATCTCAGCCAATGAAGAATATGATGGTATTTGCAGCATTGGACACCATGGGAAGAACCTTCACACCAATATGTTAGCCGATGCCTGAGTGATGAGGGTCTTCCTCTTGCTGTTCCTCGGAGACTTCTGCTCACACAACCTCCATCATGCCTATGGGAAATAGCCCACCCTGAAGGAGTCCCACATACATCAGCATGGTTGTTCCTTCCTCTTGTCCTTGTTCACAGTTCTCCTATCACAGGACACCAGCCATCTGACCTCCAACAGAACAGCCTGCTCTGTCTCTCCTCCCCAGCATTTGCTAAATATTCACATTCTTCCAATGCCAGCTCCTTCCTTATTTTCTCAATTCTCCATTTGTTTATCCTCAAAAGCTCCTTTGTAGCAGCCCCCATGGAGCTGGGAAATGGTGGCTGCAGCTCTCTTCCCTCGGAAGGGGGCTGGGCCAGGCCAAGAGCCACCAACCTCCATTTTCCATTCTGCACCTTGGCAGCATTCTTGAGAACAGAAAATTACAGAAGGAGGTCCTGGTGGGCCAGGGGGATCACCCAGCCTGCAGTTGCCACCTGAGATGTGCTTCCTGCTGGGCAGAGCTCTCTGTCCCAGGGGATGCTGATAATAGAGTTTCTAGCTTGAGAGAAGGAGCTTTGCTTTCAGCTGCTGAGTTCTATTTGGGAGACCCCAGAACCCAGAGTCTTGCCAACCAATGGTTGTTCCATTGTCAGAACCCCAGGTGTCAAGTTCACCTGTGATGGATGCTGTCTTTGAACAGAGATGCCTTGGAACTTGCAGGAGGTTTTGTGTGTGTGTGTGTGTGTGTGTGTGTGTGTGTGTGTGTGTCTGTGTCTGTGTCTGTGTCTGTGTCTGTGTCTGTGTCTGTGTCTGTGTCTGTGTCTGTGTAGAAAGCTGGGGAGTCTGTGTACTTCTCCCTGGAGGTAGAAGAGGTGGGGAGGAGGAAGAAGACAGGAGGAGAGGAAAAGGAAGAACAGTAAGAGAGGGGGAAGGGGATCAGGAGGACAAGTAGAGGATAAAGGGGAGGAGGAGGAGAAGAGGAGGAAGAAGAAGGGAAATAGTGTCTTGTTTGTCAACACAGCAGACTTTCTTGGTCTCAGCATGGATCGCAGCAGCACTTGAATAATGGTTCTAGAATCATCTCTTCTTAGGTGGGAGGGAGTCATTTATGTTGGTACATATTTTCTGCTGTATTTTCCAATGCCTTTCAAGAAATGCCAAACCTTCTCTGCAGAGCCTACTGGCTTCTGCTACCTCTCCTTCCCTCCACATGATGGCCCTCCTGTTGTTCTAGGCTGTTCTGTCCTGGTCTAGTCTATGACCACCTGTGTAATGCCTTTCTCTCCATCAAGCCCCACGGAAATTCTTGCAGCTTGGCCCATGGACTCACACTGGCTATTAGAAGGCGTGAACATTCCCAATCTTGGTGAACATTGACGATTTCCAGCATTTTGAATCATTATAAAATATAATTGTTATGAAATCCATTTTACAGATTAAAAACCTGAGTTCAGAGAGCTAAGGTAACTTGCTCAAGTGCTGGTAAGAACTGGAGGCAGAATTTGACCATAAGTAGCCAATCTCTGATACTATGTCAGTTGGCTTTGAAACAAGCCAGAAGAGAATTCCACTTCCACCCCCAATTCTTATCAGCTGTGAGATCTTGGATAGGTTACTTAATTTTTCTGAACTATAGCTACCAAATCTATAAAATATGTTTACAAAAAGTTACATATGAGACCATAATGGTGATAAGTGTTAAAAATGTGTTTCCTCACCATCAATCATAGAGAAAACAATAGCGGAATTGCTCCTAATAATAGCATCCTCACATCTCTAATGGACCTAACCCTAACAACAACCTGCCCTTCACAAAGGGCATGAATACAGGTATTTAAATGACAGTACTGCCTGCAGATCTGAACAGATATGTGGGGATTAGTAATTAAGGAATAAAGCTAGGCTTGGTGGCACATGTCTTTAAGCCCAACACTTGGGAGGCAAAGGTAGGAGGATCTCAGTGAGTTCAAGGCCACACTAAGTGTCACCTAGTGAATTCCAGGTCAGCCTGGGCTAGAGTGAGACCCTACCTTGAAAAACAAAACAAACAAAAAAAAAACACAGAATGTAATTAAGGAATAAGTGAGTGTTTCCAGTCTACCACACTGTCTGATTAATATTGATATTAGTTATTATTATCAGGGTTTTCCTACCAGTGTGACTAAGTTACATCTCCAACAGAGGGATGTCACGCTACTCTTGACACCTCCAGGACTCCGAAGACAATGGACACGCATGGCTAGCATGTCCACTGAGGAGGAGGAGAGTGGCTCTCTGTGGCATGCCACACCGAGCTGCTGCTCCTTTTTGCCGTGGTTCAGAATGATGGCACTACCAGAGGAAGAGTCAAGTGGGGTGAAAGCCCATGCAGAATAATCATTTACTCTGCAATGGGAATTACTAACCACGGGGCTGAGGTCAATATTAGGGCAAGTTACATATCAATTGAGGGTCATTAGTCCCTGTCCTTCCTCGTTCTGGGACAGCAGATTGGCCCTGAGCCAGTCCATGTGAGGACCCAGCAACCTGGACTCTGACCCAGAAAAACAAGACACTAGAAAGATTTATGGTCTTTGCACTAAAGGTCAGCCATGATGTGGAGCCCATGTCTGAAGGCTTTTCAGATATGTGCTTAGGGGTGAACAAAGTCCTGGGGGAGCAGGAAGGGCCTGAGAGGACCCTGAACTCACCTGACCACAGGGACATCAGGTGATCTTCCTGGAAAGGGCACAGCAGTGGGGGGCCGGGCCAGGTGGACTCAAGGAGTCCTACTGTCACTTCTGCTGCTCATGGGATGCAGGCTGTCCTTGGACACAAATCTCCACAAATCCATCCAGGGCTGCTGCTAAGATGACGCAAATGAGGACGCTGTCATCATCCCCCAGTGCAGCCATGGGCTGCATGACTGGATGCAGGCCCATGCTGAGCCCAAACATGCTCTCCTTTCTCTTTACCCACACTCTGATTTGGTCCAGAACTTGCAAGCCTGTGGTCATGCTTGCTCTCCAGCTAGCCTTGCAGCTGAGGAACCCCAGGACTGGTTGTCAGTGAGGTTTGAGGGGAGCCCTCCTAGGACAGGGAGTGTCCTGTTAGATAGAGACAGGTTCACTGTCCTGGAAGACAAAGACTGGAAGAAGCTCAGCCTCTCTGTTCCCTGTTCTTCTCCTACCTGAAATGTAGTACTTGAGCCTGGAGCATCAGCAACCTTCTTATGTCCATGAGGAAAGGTAGAGAGAGTCCCAAAGACCCCAGAATTTAGGTAGGTCTTTGTGAGATAAAGGATTAAAAAATAAAATCCAAGGCAAGCACAACCAAACATCCCATTCACATCCCATGTCCAGTGTCCTGTTTCTCAGGCTCAGGCCTCATGAGGCGAGAGCGAAGAAACAAGACTCAAAGCAAATGTCCAATCTAAAAAGGCAGACATCTACACAACCGCTGGAACTTGGCCTTGGATAACAAGCTCTTCTAGACTGTTTTCCTCCAGATTTCTCTCTCTGGAGCTGGGGAACAGGTTTTGCTTGGAGTGTCCGGCTTTGCCACTGGGCGGATGTAAGCAGTCGTCTCTGAGCCTCTAATTGTACTTATCATGTACTAATTAGCATTTAATAAGCAGCAACTGGGCATCCATTCCTAAGACAATAATGCGACCTCATCCCCACTTCAAAGATGAAGAGGCTCAGATTAGGATGTTAACAGCAAGAAGAAAAAAGAGAGCATTTATCTTATCAGAGTTAATGGTGTAATTAGAACTCAGAACTTCCCAATCTGGCATCTGGTTGCAGGGGAGGTAGCTTTATAACTAGTCACCCTGTTCCTCCTCAAGTCACACCTGTGCAAGAATAATTAACACAGGCAGAATGCCTTTCAACCACTGCCAAGTCTCCAGTATCTAGATGTACGTTACAAGTCCCTCACTATCTCTGTGGCTCTGTGCATGGTCTTTGGGCTGTGAAGCTGCATGGTCCTGGGTGGGCCCTTTGCGTCACCACAGGATAGTTGATAGGTGAAAGACAGATGGGAGAGTGGTTTAGCACACTTGCACCCAAGGTTTCCACCGAAGCAGGGCATGTTTAAGAATCCTGTCTTTCCTTCAAGATTCTCAGCTGGGTCATTCTGTCTCTTGGGCACATTACAAGGCTAGCCATTCTGGAATAGCGTCTCCCCATCCTAGCAGCCGCATCACCTGGGGGCTTGTTAAGGATGGAACATTCAGGCCTCCTGCAAGACCTACTGGTTAGAAAGTTGGGATGAGCCTACCAAGATGCATTTGAACAAACACTACAAAGGACTTTGAGAGTCCTTAAAGCCTGAGAGGTACCTGCCTGGGCCTCCCCTGGATGTAAGGGAGAGTGATGTGGGGTCCAGGAGGGCTTCGATTCTCTCACAACTCTCCTGTTAGAGCAAAGAGCTCATTCTTGTCATCATCTCACAGAATGGTCCATGTATGGGGACTTTCCCCTAAGGAACAGCTTTGTTACAAGAATGTGCCACTGACCCTGCTTTGTCCTCACTGAGAACTCTCCACAGAGCACCCTTCCTCTTCCAGAAAGCCTTCCAGGAGTGCACACTCTGCTCGCCAGAGAATAACAGGCTGTCCAGATGTGGAGCCATACTGAATTACTTGGCAAATACCCATCCTTCCCTAAAATCTTTTGTTCAAGCACAGGTCCCAGGCACACAGTCCATAATATATAACCTCTCCTCCAAGATATCCAGCATGCAATTAAGAACATGTTGTCGGGCTGGAGAGATGGCTCAGGGGTTAAGGCACTTGCTGCCAGTGCCTAAGGCCCCCAGTTCAATTCCCCAGGACCCACATAGGCCAGACCCACAGGGTAGTGGCCCTGGTGCTCTCTCTCTCTCTCTCTCTCTCTCTCTCTCTCTCTCTCTCTGCTTGAAAATGAATAAATAAAATATTTAAAAAAGAACATGTTATCATCTCCTCATGAGAATTCAGAAAATATTTTTGCATAATGTCAAAAAACTTACCCATTGTCATATTTTCTTACATGAACCATTTATTTTTATCCCAATTTGGCTTATATAAAAATGTGAGCCTCCCACCCTTTAAGAAGGCATAAGTGTATCTCCTCTTAAAACTGGATCCCTTTACCACATGAGAAAGTCAATGATTATACTCAGTGCGCTGGACTTTAGGTGTCATGTGATGTCATCATTTTATCTCGGGTTAACATTTAGTTACCAAGTGCTGATGGAGAAAATATTATTTAAGACACCACAAACTGGATTCAATCTTCTGCTTTATACCTCAGCTGGGATATCAGCTCCAAATGCCAGAAGGGGTCCTGACCTGATTACAGAAGGTTCCTTAGTGTGATCCTAAGATGACCCCCTGCCACTTCCTGAGTATGATAGTGACCAGGGTGGGGTAAAAGCACCTGTGTTAGAATATCTGCAGAAACTTGATGGAAGGTGGGGTCTGGAGACCAGAGGAATGATATCCCCTGGAAGTTGCATGTTAGAAAGTAACCCTTCGCTTTTTGGACCACCTAGCTCCCCTTGGGGACAAGGACATTAGCAACATCAACCCTGTCTATAGAACCTTACAGTTTTGTCAGGGAAATGGATCAGCTATACATCCTCAGAACATTCATTAATGGAGAATCAAAATACTGGGAACTCAGAGAAACAGGGACACTTGTAACTCCTGGAGGGAATGACTTCTGAGGAACGAGCTAGAAACTTGGTGGGAGTCGGCCAAGGTTCAGAGGGAGTATAAAGGCGTGTGGAACAAGGTTGCCTGAAAACAGCAGATGTAACACCCAGAGACTTACACTGGTTATTTTTCTCATTGTGACAAAATACCTGGTAAAAGTAACTTAAGGAAGGATGACAGTTGGAGGGGATACCATCCATCATGGCGGGGAAGGCACAGCAACAGGCATGGGATGGCTGGTCAAATTGCATCTGTTTTCAGGAAACAGAGAGAGATGCATGCTGATGCTCAGAAGCTCAGCTCACTTCCTCCTTTTCATTCAGTTTGAGACCCTGGCTCACAGGATGGGGCTGCTGACAATCAGACCAGGTCTTCCCTCCTCAGTTCAACCTCTCTGGAAACACCCTCACAGACACACTTAGACATTCATCTCCTAAGTGATTCTAAATCCCATGAAGTTGACAGTCAAGAGCAACCATCCTAAGATAGAGGTGATGATGCAAGCATTTGGGAGGTGGAGAGAGCAGGGTCATGATTTTGATATGATCCACAGCTATGCTACAGATTAGTAGCTTTACTGAGATATTAAGTGAGGCACCTACTGGAAAACTCAACATAAATAAATAATATGTGTGTAGGCTGGAATACAGTACAGGGAAAGAGGTGAGGATGCAGCCCTTTGATAGAGCATAGCAGGTACAAGTCCTTGGGTTTGATCCCCAGTACCAGGAGTGAGTAATGAAGGATAAATATGAGCAGTGGACAATAATACATATACATGAAAATGTTAAAACATTATTTTGTATATTAATTACAATAATGATAGAGAAGAAAATGTGAAGCCCAGGTATAAAATACTGTGCAGAAATGCAAGTTCACAAATGCTCCCTATGCTGTTTTCATAAAAGTCTTGAAAACTCAATAAATGTTATTTATTGTTTATGGTCAAATAATACGAAGTAAGAAAATATAAGTATTTGGGAATTATTTGAAAAAGAAGATTCTTCCAGGCAGAAGCTTGGTGTATGAGGTGTAAAGCAGTCATAGAGTCTAAGAAAGTAGCTTTCAGGTCTGAGTGCTCATCAGTATTCTTGTGTGTGGAGGGTCTGGGGGATAAATGCAGGTTTCTAGGCCCTACTGCAAGTGTGAGTGATGTGAGGCAAGAGAACGGACATTCTGGCATGTTCTGAGACTATGCTGATGTAGCTCATATAGAAACTGCACTTGGGCTAGGATAGGAAGTGCCATTATAGCAGTTAGTGTAGTGGCTTATTTCAGGCGCCCCCCCCCATTGTGATGGTTAAATTTTGTTGTCATCTTGACCTGTTTAGTACTCTTGAGGGGGTCTCTGATGTTGTTTACAGGAAGGTGGCCTTCTCAGTAGGGGACAGGATGTAAGGAGGCTCAGAGGCGCTAGAATCAGATATCCCTTACAGAAAGGGAAGTGCAAGAGGGAAATTCCAGAGACTCAGGAAGTCAACAAGTCTGGAAAGGGTTGAAGGACCCCACTCTAAAGGGGAAAGAAATCTCCCCTTACCACCTGTTTGTTGTTGTTTGTTGTGTGGAGCTGGTTTTTCTCTCTTCTTGGACTGTGAAAAGGAGGACAGCCTCTTTCAATAAATCCCTTCCTCCCATAACTGTGCCTGGTTTGGAGGTTTATCCCAGTGGCCTGTGGCTGACTACGACATCCATAAACTTAATGTGTTCTGAATGCTTGATCCCCAGATGATGGCTGTTTTGGAACTGGAACCTTATTGGAAGTGTATTGTTGGGGGCAGGCTTATGGGGGTTAAAGCCAGCTTTTTGGCACACCTTCCTGCCACTGTTTGCAGTGCTGTGGTGGAGGTGATGGCCACCTCTGTGTATTAGTTAGGGTTCTCTAGAGGAAACAGAGTTGATAGAATGGAATGTGGTAAAAGGGGAATTTTGGGGGTACCTTACGACAGTCCAGTATGCAGGCCCATGGGTGGAGGAACCAGTAGCTGGTCAGTCTACATGGCTGGATGCCTCAGCAGTCCCAATCCAGCCCAGAAGGCCTGATGGCTACCTGGGGAGTGGCTGCTCTTTAGTCCAAGGAAACTGGGTTCCAATATCCAGGAAGGATAGTAGAGCAGGACCAGCAGCCAAGGGGAAAAGGAAAAGAGGTTCCCTTCCCCTCAAGCTTCCTTATATTCAATCCCCTTCTGGAATGCTCATACACTCAGGGTGAAGGGCTCACTCTAGAGAAGGGATCTCCTCCTTTTGTCAATCCTTTCTGCAGGCAAGCTCAGAGACCCACCAAGGATTACCGTAGATTATTAAACAGGTCAAGTTGACAACAAACTTAACCATCACATTCTGCTCACGCCATCATGGAGCTTCCCCTTGAGTCTATAAGCCAAAATAAGCCCATCCCTCCCATCAGCTGCCATTTGTCAGGTTCTTTGTCACAGTAATGAGAGAAAGCTGACTGCAACAGTTGCCTTCTTTCTTCTGAGACAGAACACCAGGCAGGAAGCAGGTTATGAAAGAAAAGGGTTTATTTCAGCTTTACAGTTTAAGGAGAAGCTTCATCCTGGCGGGGAAAGTATGGCAGGAACAGACAGCTGAGCATCGCATATTGTCATTTTAGCATAAAAGAAGCAGCAAGAGTGAGCTTCCTACAAATACCCATGAGGCTTTCTTAATAAACTTTAAGGCCCACCACCAGCAACACACTTCCTCCAGCAAGATTCCACCTCCCAAAAGCTCTATCAGTCAGGGATTAAGTATGAAACAAACATATTAAGATATGGGCAACATTTTAAAATCAAACACTATTAAAGTTTATTAGTAATTTTCCTCAATGCTGTGACAAAACACCTGGCTGAAATGACTTAGAGGAGAAAATATATTTTGACTCAGTTTCAGCAGGTCATTATTGTTTGGCCACATGCAGAACATGATGGCGACGTTAGTGTGTGGCTAAGGTGTCTCTTCACTTTATGACAGGACACAGAGAAATATTCAAGAAGGGGCCTGGGTAAGATATAGCCCCAAGGATAGGCTCCCAGTGACCTACTTCCAGTAGCTGGGCCCTACCACCCAAAGTGGCCATCTCCCAAAATAGTGTCACCAGCTGGGAGTGAAGCATTTAACACATGAGGAGCATAGCAGATTCAAATCAAAATGCAATGCATATCATTCCTATGCATTTGATCACTCACCTGAATGCTGTGAAGCATCAGCTAATATTGCAGTTCTCTAGATGAGGAATAGAAGCCAAATGAGGCTGTCCTTTTCCCTAACCCCAAAGGTAGCCTTCCACTTTTCAACTATCCCTTTGATAGGCTAGTCATGAGTGAGGGGAAGGTGGCATGGTCATGTATGAAGACACTGGGACATTCTGCTGCTAATTGGTAAGAATTCAGAGGGACTTGAGGAGAGAACACAGGTGAAGCAGTGAGCTGTACTCACCCACTCCTGCCACCTTCCTTTGCCCTGGATGGTCTGAAGCAGTGTGGAAATTTTTCTATGGGCAGCCAAGGAGTTGGGTCCTATAGTTTGCACACTCCATTAAGGAACAGAAGATGCTAAGACAAATGCCAAAATGTCCAAAACATGGTTAAAGCCGATGGCTGGCTGTCTACTCTTTAGTAAAGACTTCAATAGACATTTGAGTTTTGAGTTTCTTGGAATAAAGTCAAGCTCCTTATATTATTATGAGCACTTATCAAGTATGCATAGATATATATATACACACACAGTGTAAAGTTAGATGGCGTACCAAAACACAACATATTTAAAGACACTACATGACGATGCTACTGAGCATGTGTGGCTGTGTGGATAAAATTCTGCAGCCATAGGTGATCTTAAAACCAGAGACACACTTGTCTTCAAGAAGTGCTCATATTTCTTTTAATTTTTGATCATGCGTGTGTACATGTGTGTGTGCATGCACACGTGCATGTACATGTGTGTGGCTGTGGGGTCTTTGCTTCCTGCCTTGTTTGAGGAAAGGTGTCTTGCTTGTTTTTCACTTCTGTCTTTGCCAGACTAGCTGGCCAGAAAGTGTCTGGCAATTTCCTACCTCTGCCTCCTTCCTCACAGTAGGAGTGCTGAAACGATAGATGCCTTCTACTGTGTCCAGTTCTTTTTAGATTTTTATTTACTTATTTGAAAGCAGAGAGAAATAGAAGGGAGAGACAGAAAGAGAGAAACAGACAGAGGGAGATAGAGAGACAGAGAGAAAATGGGCATGCCAGGGCCCTCAGCTGCTGCAAAGGGACTTCAGATGCATGTGCCACTTTGTGCATCTGATTTTACATGGGGAATTGAACCCAGGTTGTTAAGCTTTACAGGCAAGCATCCTAAATGCTGAGCTATCTCTCCAGCCCCTGTGTCCAGTTTTTCATGTGGGTTATGTGGATGCAAACTCAGGTATTCATGCTTGCACAAGCCTTATATTCACTGAGCAATCTCCCAGCCAGCTCCCATTTCTTACCTGTTTCTCCAAAGCTCTAGAGCTGTGCTCAATTGAAACATCACCAGAAGACAACCAGGAAAGTACTTCATTATCCCTGCTTTGTAGATGAGGAAGTGGGGCCTCAAGAATCACCAGAGCTGATGTTTATCAGAGCTTACATTTAACCAGATTGAGAAATAAGAGATGTCTTAGTCTATATTCTTAGTCTATATTCATCTTGCATGTCACCTGCCGCACCCCACAGATAAAAACCCTAAAGTAATAATACCAAAGCACTTGCAGCAGATCCCAGCCATATGACTTTGCAAACCAAGGCTTAACCACTGGGATCCACTGCCAACTTGAAGGGTCTGTTGGGCTGTACCCTGGATACATCAACAGCTAACATGTTGCATACCACTCAACACTTCTAGACATGAAGACAGCAGGAGTTGAAAGCTAGAAGAGGCAGATGTGAGAACCTTTGGAGAGCCTGCAGAAGCTTCTTGTCCTCACAGACCCCTGCCCCAGAAGCTGGTCAACAGGACCAGTGTCTAGCTGGGCAGGTGGAGATGTGGTGAGTGAACTTGGAGAAGAAATAAAGCTCTGGCTACCTGTGAGTCCAACTGTTTATACATTGAGGAGCATGTTCAGGGATAGGCTAGTGTATGGATTTCATGGTAAGTCCCAGATGGCATCAAGACATCTTATTATGTAGAATAGGAGGTAGATGTTGTCTTCGCAGCTTAGGGTAACAGGACCCCAAAGTAGCATTCTTCTTGACTAAATGTGGGAAGTGTCCTTGGGCCAATAGGGAAAATACAGATTATTACATTTTACTACATGTTAGAGATGTCACAAAGGTCTGGCCTTTCTGTATCTCTACCCACTTAGGGAGTCCTTCACTCCCTTCTGAGAAGGCCCTTCCTAGAGAATTAAAATTTCTGGAAAGATTGCCCTATTCCAGAGATCTTGACCCCAGACACATGCCATCAAGACTAAATGACTAGAGAGGCTGCCCATCCATAGGGTTCATAAAGAGCCCCAACTGGAGTCATGAGGTGGGCTTCTTAAAACCCATCTTAAAGCTCCAAGCTATAATAAAATTTTTCTGAACCTAATCTTCTGGTCTGAGGATTTCACTTGTCAAGTTCATAAGACAAAAATCTGGGGATAGCCCAAAATTATTGGTGCATTGGCATATCATATTGGTCCATTGGCAAGGCACCTCAAAAGTTCTTGTTTCGAACATTTCCCATGGGCATTTTCTGAGCACCTGCTTTGTGGTTGATATGACATTCATTCATTGGAGCTTGATTTCTTTCTTCAGTGGTGTCTCACTGGAGACTGGATTGCCAAGAGATGCTAAGCCAGAGGCCTTTCTGAGAGAGCTTGGAACCTGGCTCTATGGCTCAGTGCCTCTGACACTTGCTTTCCTGCCTCTGTTTCTCCACCTCAAATCAGAGGATTCAAAGATAGTCCACTTCATATGGCTTCTCTGAGCTGAGTGAGCTCCCAGCCAAGTAGCCCAGTTCCTAGCACACCAACAAATACTGATAGTACGGTTATTACCTGTAAGTGTTCTATTGACCATTTCTCTCCCTCCCACTCAGTGGCAACACCAACTTGGGCAGCTCCTTTTCTGGACATCAGGCATGCCACCTGAAAAGTGGGAAGACTGGATGGATACATTAGTTCCAAGATTTTGAAACATATCTGGTTTTAGTTGAGAAGTCTTGTTCCAAAATATTACATGTAGCAATTCATAAAAGTTTTTCTGTTGTATATAAAGTATCACACTTTATTTAACATTTCAAACTATTTTACCAAGAACCTCAGAACTTTAGTCTCTTTTCTGAAAAATGGGACTATTCTCAGAAATGACTTGTTGAGTTGTAGTGAAAATATGCAACAATCTGTGGGAAATGTTCAGATGATACTAATCAAGGCCTTCTTGCTGTTACCCTGACCTCCAGGCTCTATTGTGTGTGTGGGGGGGTGGCTAGCACTTCCCACTGCTGTAGCCCCCAGGTCTCTGTAAGGGAACAAGTCCTTGGAGCCAATTCAGAAAACGACTGCAGAGGTGCTCTTGGCTGCCCTCAGTCTCCAAGGTCATCATGACTGGTCATCAAGTTCCTGCAGCAGGTCCAAAGCACATGCTCAGAACCCAGAGAGCTCATTGGGCTTAATGTTGGGCTCAGCAAAGGCTTATAGATCAATGCACTTTTCTACTTGCCCAGCACATTCCCTCCTAAACTCTAGCCCCTTCCTAATGAGTGTTGTTAGGGAGCAGGTTGGAGCAGAGGAAATGCAAGTTGAACAAGCACTTTTAGAATATGAGGATCATTTTCCTGCCTTAGAAACTTGCGTTTATTGAGCTGAATCAAATCACTGCACATCCTGACAGAGTCCTTGGGGCCACCGATAAGCCCTGAGACACTTTTGAATGTGGCTTTACCACCGCAGGAAAGAACCTCTTGCTAGAAATACCGAATCTGCCAATGTCCTGTAGGCTACCTCTTGGCCATTTGGAGAGAGAGGTATTCTGGGAGATAGTTGATCAATGAGCAAAAGAGATGGTGGCTTCTACCTAGATTGCTCTCAGGCAGTGTGACCCTGCCTGAGTGGGCTAAAATCAGGGGTCAAGATGGCCAAGGAGTATTTTTGGTGCTCATCACGGGAGAGGAGGAGGCCACACAGGGCCTTGCCTTGCTCCTTTCGTTTGAAAATCAAGAAGATTAACTCTTTGGTGCTGATCTGAATATCATGAAGTATTGTGTTAGATTTGGGCAGTGTTTGCTGTATGTTGAACATTTCTACTAAATGATATTCAATGATGGCTGTATGGCATGTACAGGGTGTATGCAAGTGTGTGTGTGTGTGTGTGTGTGTGTGTGTATTCTTGCACATATTCAAATTAGCTAGGGGGTTATTTGAATGGCCATTTCTTACTGCCTTTAAAATCATTGGCTCCAAGAATAGGGCTTAATTCATAGGCAAGATATATCAAATAGTTCCTAAATGTGGGTTATATTTTAAAACTATTTTTATCATAAAATAAGTGCAGGATAATTACAAGTGTATTTCTTAATACCCAAAGGAGTAAGAAATGAAAAGACTGTTACCCTTTTCCAGCACCCATAAGTTTTCTAAAGGAAATTATTAATACCATGTACTAATATGTATTAATCTATTTATTTTCTGTATGAATATACATGTTTCATTGAATAAATCTTTAAATAGGGAATGATATTATTTATGCTATTTCTTATTTTTTTTAGTTTCTGGATGCTGTTGGTCTTGAAATTGCAAAGAATTCTCATTAAGTTTCTGGTTGAAAGGAAGTGACTTCAGTTACTTCCATGATTGGCATCTAGGTGTTTAAATAAATTTGGTTTTGGACTTTTTTTTTGGAGAAAATGGGAAGAGGAAACCTGCACTTGGATCTTGTTATCATCATAAAACTGTGGCCAGTGAACAAGATCAGTCACAGGCTAGGTCATCTTAGTAGGGTTATGGGGAAATAAATGACCAGAGCCCAGTCCACGAAAGGTTATTATGCATCAGAAGGTGAAAAGAGCTCTGAGGAGATGGCTCAGTTGGTAAAGTGCTTGCTTCACAAGAATGAAGACCAAGTTTAAGGCTCACAACAAGCCTAAAACATCAGGTGTGGTAGCATGCATTTCTAATCCCAGTGCTGGGAAGATACAGACTGAGAACTCCTGTGGCTCTCTGGCCACCAGCTAGTCTAGGCCAATGACAGAGCCTGTTTCAAAAAAGATGGCTGGCAACCGAAGAAAGATACCTGAGGGTTTCCTCTGGCCTCCATGCCCATGCTCACACACATGTGTGTACAGCCACATGGTCCTCTGCAACATCCACATGAACATGCATGCACACAAACACATAAATCTTTTAACTGTAGAAAATAATTACTGAAACAATTAATAGTGTCTTTCTGAAGACAGTGATGATGTAACACAGATTGCTAATTCATCCTCTTATGATATGGATTGGCATAATTAGTTCTTGGAAAGACTGATGTAAGTATTATTTATTAATTGCATTATCCTTTAACAAGGAACATACGGAGCAGGAAAAATTGTCATTATTAGAGAGCAATGGGTTTTCTTTTGAGAAGCCCATGTATTTAACGAGGACAGCATCTCCCATCGTGCAGGATTGCAAAGGTATTTAGAAACTTTATGGGGCTTGAAATGGAGCCACCTCTGGCATGAAACCCGGGAACACCTCTCACCATTTGAGGACAGGATGTTCAGAATGCCAACCGAAACCACCCAGAGCACGTAATTACCATTTGGAATTATCAATTACCAACTGGAATGGGTCCAGGCCCTAGGCTCGGCTCCTGTGACAGTCATAAAAGGCTATTTAAAGACCACACATGGTCTGACACCTTTGCTTTGGCCCAGCCACCATCTGGGACCCCAGAACAGAGAATACTCAAATAGCTGAAGTCCTCTTGATGGCCTGGGTTGAGTTCTAATTCATTAAGAATGGGCACATGAACTGCTCTTAATCCTATTGACCACCTTGTTTGGGATGTAGCAGCCAGCTGTAAAAATAGAGAATCTGGAAGCATCTCAAGTGGTCTCTTCTATCAGCCCAGGGCTAAGGAGCCAGAGGATAGACCAGTGAAGTGCCTGGAATTCACCAGTAATACTGTACGGAGATGCAGAGGTGCTGAGAAATGAACAGAACAATAGAGAGGCAGACCACACATGATGTATAGGTCACAGGTGTGGAGTCTTGAATGTCAGTGTCGCTCTGAGTGTGACCAAGAGTGACTGTGAGCCTCTTCTACCTGAAAACTTTATGACATGAGCAGTTTCATCTTATCTTACACTGATGGTTCACGAGGCTTAGCTGGGGTAAAGTAAATCCAGTACTTTAAAAATATTTATTTATTTATTATTTATTTGTTCATTATTTATTTTCAAGCAGAGAGAGAGAGAGAGAGAGAGAGAGAGAGAGAGAGAGAGAGAGAGAGCCAGAGACTCCAGCTGCTGCAAATGAACTCCAGATGCATGTCCCATGGTGCATCTGACCTTGTGTGGATACTGGAGCATGGAACTCAGGTATTTAGGCTTTGCAGGTAAATGCCTTAACCACTAAGCAATCTTTGCATCCCCCTTTTTTATTTTTAACTTTTTTATTAATCCACTATTGGCCTAGTCTTCATTATATGTCTCTTTTTCAATGAATTTTTATTGCTTGTATACATGTGTATGGTGTGTGCATAAGTGTATTGTTTTCACATGTGTGTTGACACACATGTGCATGTGGGTATGTGTGCATATGGAGGCCAGAGTGTGATGTCAACTATCTTCCTTGATCATCCACCTTATTTATTGAGATAGAATCTACTTGAACCTAGAGCTCACCAATTTGACTAGATGAGGGAGGGAGCCAGCTTGCTTTCAGGATGCATTCTACATCTGCTAGAATGAAAGGCCAGATGCCATGCATAGTAGGGATTTAAACAGGTACTGGGGATCTGAACTATGTTTCTCATGCTCACACAGTAAGCACTTTATGTACAGAGCCATGACTCCAGCCCCTAGTTACCTGGAGTTTTGTCATAATCTCTAAAATTTTAACGTGGTGCTCTTTATTCAAACCACGGAGCACAGAAAATATCATTACTGTTCCCCAGATCTTCCAAGGATTCTGGACAACCTAGAACCATTCCAGATGCACAAGAGAGAAATTAATTCAGTTACTAAAACTGTTGTAGATGCAGAAATAAATCCACTTAACATCTAGATTCATCCCAGATGCAGAAGAGAAATCCTTCCATTCCATGGATATGCAATGGATATTTGTGGACATTGTTCTTCTATATTAGCACAACTCTTCCAGAGAGTTCTAGAATGGGGCACCTTTCCTCTTCTAGAACCGGGGTCTCACCATGGACTACCCTTGGCTATCTGTCTTCCCTTGGGTCCTTGGATTCTCTCTAAATGCCCCCTAAAGTTCAGAGACGCCTTCCTAAAGTTCATCTCTTTAACACCACTGTTGTCTGGGTCCCTTTTGCATTTGAACTGCTTGTTTCTTTGTTCATTGCCTACCTCCTGTCATTGGTAGGCACACTCCAAAGAAACACCTCTGGCTTTTGAGCATTGAAGTCATGAGTGGAGGGTATGGTCTCAATAAATATTGGTGGAGTTAGCTGTGAGGACATACTAGGATTTATCATGCCCCATTAAGAACTCTGTATACATCAAACAAAATAGCTATTTATAACTATATCTATGCATACATGCACATATGCATACAGGAACATACACATACACACTAGAAACTTCCTTTTTCTTTTTCTCTCCTTTTCTCCTTTTCAACAACTTCTTTGACTTGGCACACTCAGAATATGCTCTTCCCAACAGTCAGGATCATAAAATATTCCGGATAGATTATCTTTGCCTGCCTGCTAAAGATCGTGTTTCCCTGAAGCCCCAAACAGTCTTTGGAGAAGAATACAATTCCCTGGAAGAATAGCAGGAAGCCCACCACTTGAGATGGAAGCCATGAAGAAGGAGGGAACGGAAAAGGAAAAAAGATCCCACATCCCACACTGAACGGATGATGGGTGCATTGCTCAGATATCAACAACATCTGTTTGGCTAATAAAATTGACAGAGTTTGTCACACTGAGTCTTGGCCCCAGCAGGAGGAGTGGATTTGGAGCCTTTGGGAGCAGCACGCATACGCAGTTAAGGAGGGAACAGGCTGTAGGGACAGGGTGGTTTTCCAAGCAGCTGGGCCTGCCTGGACATGCAGCTCTCACACTAGTACTTTCAGGCACGCATATGCAGCAGGCTAGTTGTGATGAGACTGGAACATGACAGCCCTGCGGAATCAGAGAGGGTCTCCATGGTCCAGTTCCTTGCATGGTGATAGGATTTCACTTTTATTGATGCTGGTGTTGCTGTGATTTCTGTGCATGTTAAACTGAACATCGCTGCATCGTTTCATGAATGCCTAAAAAACTTAGAATGCCTGTAGCATGAGTGGATTTATTCACATACAGCACATGGATGTCTGCAGAATGCCTGTTTCAGTCAAGCTATCAGAACATCCTAACAACAGCCAGTGTTTTTGAAAGCTATAGTTGACACCATGCAAAATGGTTTGCGTGGCAGGTTTGTCAGATTTCACAAACAAACATACCCTGTTAATGTACAAGTACGTACTAAATACTTCATGAGACATACTGCTGGAGAGTTTTGCATTTTTATGTGAAATTCAAATTTATCTTGGCATCCTCTAGTTCATAAAGACACCCCACTTATGTGCATCAGTTCCTAAGGCTGCTGTAACAAATGCCTACCAACTGAATGGCTAAATACAATCACTCAGAAGAAACTTATTTTTACAATTCTGGAGACTACAGCTATGAGGTCAAGGTGACACAAGGCGATGACATGCTAAGACTTTGAGCAAAGCACTTCCTTGCCTCTTGCCAGCATGTGTTGGGATTTGTAGCTTACAGGTGCACCTCTCCCATTTCTCTGACCTGATATGGCATTCTCCCTCTGTGCCTCTCTCTGTATCTGATTCCCTAGTCTTCTTAAAAGGATACAAATTATATCAGATAAAGTACTCAGCCTACCCCTGTATGACCTTATCTTACCTTATTATACCAGAAGCAAGTCTATTTACAAATAAGGTCACATTCTTAGACACAAGAGAATTCTCTGGGAGAAGACACATTTTTGAGTTGAAAACTCTTTGCTGAATTATAAAATAAGCCACCATTGCCACTCCTAGCAGGCTCTGACTCCACAGATCCCTCTCTTGCTCAGTTGCCCCTTGATCTCATCCTGAAGGAGACTCAAAACATAAAACACAAACTTTGGGCAAGGCTACCCAGTGTCACATTATCCAAGTCCTCTTAGCTTTATGCTAACAAAACCAATTCACCTTTTAATGAAGAGAAAATAAATAAGGGTTAACTTTATTATAGTTTGATACATTTTCAGTCTTTAACTTTGATAGGCTGTGTTAGACTTTGCACCACTGTGGCTAAATATAGATCACAAACCACTTAAGGGAGGATTTATTTCAGCTCATGGTTTTGGACGTTTGGGGCCATCATGACACAGAGGATGTGGTAGAATAGAATTTATCAACTCATGACAATCACAAAGGAGAACAAGCTACAACAAGCAGTGAACAGGGACAGGTATAGCCCCATGGACACCTCCCAGTGATCTCCTTCCCCCAGCAAGGCCCTTACCTTCTACAGTTCCACCAGTTCCCAACATTCTGGTCAGATTTTGAAGCTATCAATGGATTGAACCATTGAATAGGTCAGAGCTCTTTTGATCTAATTGTCTCTGGAAATACCCACACAGACACACCCAGACTGTCTCCTAGACAATCAACATTAATCACCTCACATATCAAATAATAAAACTGTGACTAGAGAGATGTTGAAAAGAAATACAGACTGTGTCATGAACATTGGATTGAGAATAGGAATAAGGTTTGAGTCTTTTTTTTAATATTTTATTTATTTTCAAGCAGAGAGATACAGAGAGAGACAGAGACAGAGAGCACACCAGGGCCACCACTTTGTGGGTCTGGCTTATGTGGGTACTGGGGAATTGAACCCAGGGCCTTAGGCACTGGAGGCAAGTGTCTTAACCGCTGGGCAATCTCTCCAGCCCAGGTTTGAGTCTTGAACAATGGCCCCAGTAGTGGACTTAGAGTAATTTGAGTCTTCAGAAAACAATATTTAGGGACAGGGAGATTTAGGGATGGACTCGGTGTTAAGAGCACTTTCTGTGCAAGCAGGAAGACCTGAGGAGGCCTTAAAGACCACTTGGAGTTTCATCCCCAGAACCCATGAAATGGCTGCCCAAGTCCATGCATGTCTGTAACTCCAGTCCATCAGGAGAGTAGAGACTCAGAGTCACTGGAGCTCCCAAAAATAATGGTAGGTTCTGGGATCAGTAAGAGCCTCCAGATCAAATAAGAATGGAGCAATGGAGAGGGACACCTGGCATTGTGCTCATGCCACCACAGGGGAGAACCCCAGCCGCAGACTGTGCATTAGGTGCTCTGGGCACATACACATATATATGCCACACACAGGCACACACACACACACACACACACACACATACTCTCTCTCTCTCTTTCTCACACACACACACACTCTCTCTCTCACACACACACACACACTCACACACACACACTCTCTCTCACACACACACACACACTTTTACATGAACTTTACATTGAGAAACATACTAATGATATAAAGAATGATAAACTTCTTAAAATGTTATCTGAATGTCAATTTGTAATTTTGGATATGTAAACAACATAATTGAATCTATTAAATATGTAATAAATAGGTGTGTTTAAAAGATAACAACATTACAAATCGGTTCAAGAAAAAATTCTATGATCATTCATTAATCCTAACAGATCTATTTCTAGTTCTTTTGCAAATTGCTATCCATCACTGTGTACATATGCATGCTATATATTGTGATTATAGTGCAAATATTTACACATATATTGTGACTATTTATATATTGATATATTGTGACTATAGCACAAGGATTATTTCTGTGTTCTTTTCCATGTGTATATTTCATTCCTCTCTTGCCAGAGTCATAATAAACATCCTACCCTGACTGACTCATGCTCCTCGGGGAGTTATTTGAAAGTCCCATCTCTCTCACTTGGTCAGCATTCTCATCTGTAATTATGAAAAGACCAGCTCTGCCTCTTTTAATACCGATCAGAGTTTTATTTTTACTATCTTGTGTGCAATTCTTTGATCAATATTTCTAATGCTAAAACTAGAAAATCCTTACTGTGTCATTTTAAATAACATTTTATTTATTTATTTATTTATTTATTTATTTATTTATTTATTTATGAGATAAAGAGAAAGAGAGAGAAAGAATGGCTGCACCAGGGCCTCTAGCCACTGCAAAGGAATTCCAGATGCATGCAACATCTTGCGCATCTGGCTTTATGTGGGTACTGGGGAGTCAAACCCAGGTTCTTAGGCTTTTCAGGTAAGTGCCTTAACCACTGTGTCATCTCTCCAGCCCCCTTGATGTGTCATTTTTGCTCCTGGTCATTTCTTCTGTTCATGGTAAGTGCTTTTTCATCATTTCTTACCTGGCACATAACAAATCTGATACTTTACTATGTTGATGTTATAGTGTTTTGAATACCACATCATTCACTATGCCTATACATTCATTTACTTCAAACATATTTTTTTGGAAAAATAGCCAGGTATGATGGCACACACCTTTAATCCCAGCATTTAGCAGGCTGAGGTAGGAGGACTGCTGTGAGGTCAAGGCCAACCAGGAGCTACAGAATAAGTTCCAAGTCAGCCTAGGCTAGAGTAAGAACCTGCCTTGACAAAACCAAAATAAGTAAATAAAATAGCCACAAAAATTTTAGATATCTTGGAATATCCCTAACCAGGGAAATGAAAGACCTCTACAATGAAAATATTAAAACACTGAAGAAACTGATGAAGACACCAGATAATGAAATCATCTCCCATATTCATGGATTAGAAGAATTAATGTCATGAAAATAGCTATCCTACAACAGCAACATACAGGTCCAATGTAATTTCAATAAAAATTTGTAATGGTTAAAAAAAAGAAAAAGAAAAATGTAACCATAACTTTTATGTACCTTGTTATTTTGATTTTTAAGAAGTAATTTATATTCTTAAAAATGGTAGTTTCCAGGTAAATATTTCTAAACTTTTTATGGCCCTTTGATCTATCCGACTATATTATATTCCAAAAGTGTTGGACTCATTTTTAAACAATGGGTGAATATGAAGTGCTGAAACACTTGAGCCACTTATGAATTTATAATCATTAAATAGACTATATAGTAGTTAACTTTTAAAAATTAAGAGTTATAGAGAAAAAACTTCAAGATACCCATAAACATACTAGTTAATGATGATTAATGATGGCCACCATTTATCATCCCTTAAAAGCTGTTTTGTGTGTGTGTGTGTGTGTGTGTGTGTGTGTGTGTGTGTGTGTGTGTGTCTAGAGGCAGATCCCAGTTATGCAAATTCTGAACCACAGAATTTACATGGTGTAGTACCCTACTATCCTCCTTAGATTAGAGAACTCCTAATATAAAAATGCAGGATCTGCAAGAGTTTAATCCAGAATGTTTGAGTGATGACATAACACACAGAATGTTAGATTTTGGAGCATTTCAGATTTCTGATGTTTAAATTAGAAATGTTTAACCAGCCAAACACTTGCATCTTATGGCTCCAAACTTCTGTCGTTCTGCTTACCCATAAGTAACTGAGAAAGCACTGATTTGGAAGTTACGCACATACGTGTTAGCAGTAAGCAAATCTGCAAATACAGAACAAGTGGATAATGTGAATTGACTATCTTTGGGGATATTGCTAAAAACATTCTGGAGATAAGCAAAACCCTTAGGGTCCTTAAGAAGGACAGGAAAAGGAGCTATTTGACAGTCATTCAACTAGAAAAAAGTGGAAAGAAGTCTGGTCTGGGAGTATTTTTATCTAGAAAAATGAAGGTCGGGGGGCCTCCTAGCATGATTGGAAGCTGAAACTTCAGTTGGCTCTCCAGCAGAGAGGCTGAGGGAGGTTAGTTCCTGCTCTGCTCCTGGGATTCAGGCAATCCTAAATCAGAGCCTTCCCCACTCAGGGCCTGGTTTTATCTGTATGTGGGTTAATCTCTAGACAGTTGTTTCAGCAAGAATTGAGTCAGTGTGGGTGAAGCATGTAGCAGTGTCCTGCGTGTGTGCGCGCACTCGCGCTTGAGCCCACAAGTGTGTGAATGTGCATGCACATGTGTGTGTGTGTGCATGTGTGAGGCAAGAGGTTGATATAAGCCTCTTCATGGGCCACTTGTCACTTTAGTCACTGAGATGGGTAGGGCCTCTCACTGGAATACAGAGATAGTCTATTCAGCTAGTCTAGCTAGCTAGCTTGCCTCGAGGATCCCCTGTCTCTCCCTCACAGATGCTGGGGTTACAATTGGACCACCTTGTTCACCCGCATTTACATGGGTACTGGGTGTCCAAATTCAAGTCCTTATTCCTTGCACGCCAAGCACTCCATTGAGCAGTCTCCCCAGACCCCAGTGTCCTTTAAAATGGAGAGTTTGGGAGAATGGCTCTCCTGGAGACTAAACTCAGCCACATGCCAGTTAGGAAAGGCCCTGCATTTAACCATCCAAGGCAACCCATGGAGACGTATACTAAGAGATGTCATAGCAAAGTCCACAGAGCCTACAGTTACCCTCCTAGAATCAAAAGCCTATAGAAGTTGGGATGTAGCATCTTGTTTATAATCCTAGTACTTGGGAATCTGAGGCAGGAGGGTTTCATTGACTTTGAAGCCAGCTGGGGCTACATACTGAATGACAGGCCTGTCTGAGTGACAGTGTGAGCTTCCTTCTCGAAAGAAAGAAAGAAAGAAAGAAAGAAAGAAAGAAAGAAAGAAAGAAAGAAAGAAAGAAAGAAAGAAAGAAAGAAAGAAATATTATCAGAAAAATACTCACTGGAGTTCTCTTGTTGAAAGTCATCGTCATGGCACCCCTCAGTAACAACACACTTGGGCCAGGAGAACTGGGCTGAACACTAGGCTATCCATGGCCCCCTGCCACAAGGACTGATCCAGACGGCCCACGGAGGAGGATATCCATCTGATTGGGGATGGGGAGGGGAGGCATTGGGGAATTGGGGATAACAACTCCTTGTTGGCCCATTAAGTAATGTAACTCATTATGGACAATAAAAAAAATTTTAAAAAAAGAAAGTCATCGTCACTGTCAGTTGGTTACAGCTTTGAGGTCTTGTTGGCTCAGAGTCAGTATGTAATTTCCTCTCGGCTGCTCTCAGCAGTGTCCTATCAGAAATTAGCACTGCTGCAGTGGGCAAACCTTAGGATTTTAGCTGTACCATTGTGCCACTTAATGGAATTTGAATTCCTAGTTATTTCTCTGACTCTGTTTATGGATGATGGGCCAATCCCATAGTCCTACTGAGACTCAGTTTCCCTATTTGGATAGCAGGCAAGATCACACATGACATATGCATATGTATATCATCACACACATATGTTTGCTTGTGTGATTGATGTTTTTTAATCTTTGTGTGGAGAGGGAGGTGCATGTGTGTGATTTCACGTGCATGGAGGTCAGAGGACAACCTTGGGTGCTGGTCTTCACCTTTCAAGAGAGAAGCTCTCTTACTGTTTGCTGCTGAGTGTGCGGGGCTAACTGGCCTGTGAGCTTCTGGGATCCTCCGTCTTCCATCTTGCTGGAGGTGCACTGGTATTATAGATGTTTGTGCTACTGTGCCAAGCTTTACCTGGGTTATAAGAATTCAAACTCATGTCATCGTTTGCCATCTCCCCAACCTGCATGTTTTTAAGACAGTGTCACACTGTGTAGCTGAAGCTACACTCAGGCTTGTAGCAATCTTCCTGCTTCCTAGACCTTGGATTATTGGCATGAGTCCCCAGGCCCAGCCAGGACTAATACTTTGTTGTAGATTTGTGTCCAGTTACTCTCGTTGGTGGTTAACATCTCAGAGATCCCATTGTCAAAGCATCCTTGGGAGACAGTGTGTGTTGTCTGTGTATTACCACATTCCAAATTCCATTCTTGCAAATCCCTCTGCAGCTTTCTTGTATATTTGTTCACATTTTCCATCTGGTTTCTTCTTTTTCCATCTTTTTCCTCCTGACAGGAAAAAAAATGGGACTAACTATAACACAGAACAGAATCTTTACTTGGATCTGAACCTGCAGCAAGAAGCTGATGTATCTGTGTGTAAGGAAAGACATTGCATTGACTTCCACTTTCCTGAAATCTATTTCAAAACTCCTGAGGGAAGCAAGACTCGAACAGAAGGATGGTGCAGAGGATGACATGAATTGTTCTAAAGTGATGACTTCCAGCACGTGTCTGGAATGTAATAAAGAGAAAAGAGTGTTCCCAGACTTTATCCTCCCAGAAGTAAAGAAGTTCTCAACATAATCATTACTCCTTAGTTCCTTCCTAATACTCGTGACTTCATAACCTGTGTCAAATATTCTTTTAAAAGCTAGGATGATTTCCCCCCTTCCGTTGGTTTATATTTCATGCTGAATTGGAATTACAGACATGGAAATGTGTTTTTCAAATACTATGCTTATGTATATCTGTCTCTACTTCTTCATACACACACCTGTGTACATATGTGTATGAGAAAATATGCAGTGCTACTCAGAGAGATGAAAAGATTTCCCTGAAGGACCATTCACCATTCTTGATACAGAAGCCAGTTGATGATAAAGTAGTTGTTTGATTATCATGAATACAGATTTGTTTTCTCAAGAAGAACGGGACCATTATCAAGGTGGCACAATATTTGTGATATTATTAGGGTTGTACAAGGGGCACTGAGGTATGAGCCATATGAAGGTGCATTCTGCATTGTTTCCTTTTTAGTGTGTGTGTGTGTGTGTGTGTGTGTGTGTGTGTGTGTGTGTGTGTGTAGGCAGTAAATCTGGAGGAGTCAATGCAGTTGAAGATGGTCTGCTAAGACTCACATGCTGACTCTGCTGCTCCCACCCTTCCTGTGACAAGTTTACTCATTGTAAAAATGGGGGCTCAAAGACTAGTCAGCTTCCAGAACTGGTGTCTGCCACATACATGATGACACATGTCAGCATTCAATCATGGCAAAGGTAGGTGTTATTATGTCCTCTCCACTGAGGCTGGACATGCCTCTTTTCTTACTCCCTTACCTTTTCAGAGTGATCAATGGCTTCTACTTATCCCATATCAAGGGACTTTGCAGTTGGGA